>PQWD01008767.1:0-43809 GCA_019425675.1 Leucinodes orbonalis
CAATTTACCCTAATGTAACTTACTGTTTTTTTTTAAATATTTACAAAAGATTTAAAAACCACATTCACTCAGTTTTATTATGTATGGTCTTATGAGTATCTACAATTAAAAAACCGCTAACAACTGAGCATGCCATTTCGAATACGGTGCCTAAATAAATCCTATTAATTTCGCTGCGGTGTATTCGGCACGCCACATTTCATTATGAGCAAACGGTTGCACGAAAGCGTCTGTACCGAAATCATTCTATTCACAGCGATGCCCCGCTAGTGTGGACCAGCCTTTATATTTGTATTCTCATTAAACCTGGTGAATAGATTGTAGTGCTCTACAACCGATCTATATGGGGAACTGTAGTTATGCCCAAATAAACCTTAGAGGTTAATAATGTTGAAAAAAAATCTAAATTATACAATGTGCCAAATCATGGTCAGGTGGGCGCAACGTTCGACTGCATGACCCGAAGGTCGTGGGTTCGAATCCCGCGAGGAAAAGTTCCTTTGTGCGATTTTCTAGTTCGGTAAAGAATTTACACGTTGATCTGTATGACCGAAGAGAAAAAAAGTTCGTGCTTCGGAGGCACGTTAAGCCTTCGCTCCCGGCTACAATCTTACGAAGTAGTCGTTAATACCCACATTTTGCCTAGTGGTAGTTATTACGGCCCAATCTCCACATAGCTATGCTGTGCGGGAAGGCCTGTGCCCTGCAGTAGGCTGTTATAGGCTGATGATGATAAATTTTTTAGATACATTTAAAAGAAAGCTAGTAACAAAAGATCGTTTAGGTTGCAGGTCTGTTTTTAAAAACCTTCGAAAACAAGAAACAGTACTTACTATGTTTTATCGCCATAACTTTTGCTATGAGATATATAGCTGTATTATTAGCTATATATCATAACCCACTGCTCCCAAAGTAACTAAAATGACTTACCGTCATAATTAAAAATCTTATGTTTGAAAGCTGTAAATAAAAAATAAATAAATACGTTATGTCTTAACAAGACGAGCATGCAAAGCCATACTGATGCCAAGCGTGAGATAGTGGTATAGTTTTGAGAAACACCGTAGTTATGCTGGTGTAAGTTTTAATATGTTAAAGTTTTAATATTATTTTTACGAGTACTAACAGAAAATGGACGGTCCATACAAGTAAATAGCAGTCCAGTCCAACGCAATTTCAACGGCGCGCTTCGTTAATCCTTCTCAAATAGAAGTTAATGGGCCGTCGCTTATAACCGCTCCATACATTATGTATGGAGTGGCGTCACGCGGTTTGCATTACTGAAAATGTATAGTAAATTGGTGCTGTATCTGTGTGTTTAAATTACATTTTGGAAATACATATTTTACAGATTTCGCTTTCAAAGTACAGCTTTGTCACACGATATTAGGGCTACTTCTTTTAATGTATGCCGATAGATAATTTATATTTGCAGTATAAATTATATACAATATTTCTAGAGCCATAATAATGAACTACTGAGATAAAATGCAAACACAACTTTGTTTGCAGGTAAAGACTATAGAGACATACTTTTTTTAAATCTATTGGTGATAGTATTATTTGTCATCATCATCAGCTCATTAAACGCCCACCGAGGGGCACGAGCCTACCCGTATAGGGTGATTAGGCCTTAGTCGTCCACGCGGGCCCAGTGCGGATTGGACGACTTCACACACAACCTTCGAATCTCTTCGCAGGCGTGCATGAAGGTTTCCTCACGATGTTTTCCTTCACCGTAAGAGCGTCGGATAACGTGCATATAATCCGAAAGATCATAATTGGCATATTAAAGGATAAATGTCAGGCCTTACGATTAAATATTTATACCGTACCATAAAGAACATTAATAATTTATAATAAAAGTGCAATTAACCTCCAGCCTAACGGTTTTTTAGTTAACATTCAAATATGGGCCCGGACTCTCGAGCTGTGGAGTTTTTGGGTGGCAGTATTTTCGGCACAGCATTAATTCAGTGCAACGGAAGCCCTTCAGCTCTCCATGAGCCCGGGAACCGCAACTTTACAATTCCATCCTGCAATTATTATCGTCGCTGCATTTTTTATTCTAGTGATTTTTTTTGAGAGAAATGAATATTTTTATTTTTTATTGTACACAAATAACTAAAGGATACAAAAATAAAATAAAAAGAGGTAACAATGGGCGGCCTTATTTCACATGGCAATTTCTTCCAGGTAACCTTAGGATGAAAGAAAACTGTCATGGGATAGGGGCTGACTAGTGTAGCAATAAATGCAAATTATATACTTACATACTAAATAATAGTTAGATGAATAACTAACTACGAAATATAGTACTTATGCTGTTTACAATCTAAAATAATTTAATTGCTGGTTTATATGTTTTTTTATTGTTCTGTTGAAAAGAACTATTTCGACATTTTTTTATTTAAATGAATAAATTGAACATGATGGCTCCACGTGTTTTTTCATTTGATATAAGGGCCTCTATAAATGACAACCCCCAAAGACGTAGTGAAAGCTATTTAAAATATCATTCTAAGATCTAGCGAAGTAAGACTTAAACGTGTCCACATCACCAGTACAATAACGTCCCCTTGGGGCACTACCTACCCGTAAAGGTGTATAGGTCTTTAGTCGTCACGCGGGCCCAGTGCGAATTGGGCCGAATTCCTTTCGAGACGTGCGCATGTTTTCTCAGGTTGTTTAAAAAAACGTGTGTTCAGTACAAAATGTCCAAGTTTTTCCTAACTTGAGCACAGACGTTACGGGCTCATGGACTTACTGTCAGTAAAAAGGTATAAGTCGATGGTAAGGCTAATCTACCGAGGGGAAAATTACGCACATTTCGACAGGTGTAAGGATTGACTCCGTGAAGGGATTATATTCGTGGATGTTTAAAAGGCTGTCAATTACCGAATGTGTTTGTATAAACATCTTCTTGCAGAGGGTGATTTTTGTATATTTTAACTTTAATATAAATAAATACCGACATTCACACAAAGCCATCGAACACTTGACAATTATAATAATAATACATTGTTTATTTATTATTCAATATGATAACAGAACAGGTTATTTCATAATCAATAATTTTATTTGACAATAAATTGTAAATTTCAATGTTTTGTTTAGTCATATTGAGCGACCGGAACCTGTTCTAGGTGTTACAGAGTTGCGGCCCCATAAAATCGGAGATTTTCCATTACATAAATTCACTTATGTGCTTGGTGACGTTTTATATGTGGTAAAAGGTATGTAGGACCGGGATGTCTGGCGCAAAATGGGGGAGACCTATGTCCAGCAATGGACTGCAATAGGTTGAAGAGAGAGAAAGGTGTGTTGGTTATGGAGTGTAGTGTGTTGAATATTGATTTAAGTGTTGTGTATTGGATGGAGTGTTGTGTATTGAACGGAATGTGGTGTATTTAATGGAGTATGGTGTAGTGATTGGAGTATGGTGTAGTGAATGGAGTGTGGTGTGGTGTAGTGAATGGAGTGTGATGTAGTGAATGGAGTGTGGTGTAATGAATGGGGTGTGGTGTAGTGAATGGAGTGTGATAAGATGATAAATTAAATATGTGAATAGTCTAAACATAAAAGCATTAATATAACCATTTTTATATAAACATATTTTTAGCTTATACTATGGGTACTGAACAAAAATACAAAACTGCAAGTCGTATCCAGCAACGTTGAACGATATCCTTATGTGTGAACAAAGCATATTTTTTGTCGTATCCGATAAAACGGAACGGTGAAACGGAGACCATGTGTGGACGGGCCTTAAGACGATAAATGTTGTCATATATACCCAGTAGGCATTTATACTTACTGTTATAACTCTTATAAACCCTTCTTTATCTAACTAAATCTACCTGAGATATATATGGTAATATGTTGATATGAAACCATGATTGTGCTTATAATATACGATACGAAGCTACCTGTTACAGACAGAAATCGAATTTCGTTTACTTTTGTATGAAAGCTTTTACGCAACGTTGTACGTCAGTAAGTTAACGTCGTATATTGTGTTCTGATTTATATTATCTCTTCCCATTTTGTTTACTATCTAATAAGTAGATATGAGTATTTGTATTATTTATAATAGTACGTACGTGCTGAACTGTTATTAATTTTCTTCAGTACTGCACCTGCCATGGTCATGTGTATCATTTACCATCAGGTGAGCGCACTGACGGTCCTATTAACTTATGACATAAAAAAGTCTAGACTAGTAGTCGAAACGTGGGGTTTAGATTTCATTTCATTTCATTTATTTTTCGTTGCATGACATATGTATTCCATAAGATCTTTCATTCATTAGATCGCTACGATATCCTGGGGATCGTATCCCGTAGGGCATAGTGCATGTCACGTATATTTTTCCCAGTTTGCTTAGGACATCTCAAACCAATCTAATTACCAATTTCTTCATGGCTATGTTGTGTACGAAGACCTGTCCCCTTTTAAGGCTGATACCCATCAACGCTCGCTACTTGCCCGGTAAAGCTGTTAAGGCCATCTGCGATCAACAGCAGTAATCATTTAGAAAAAAAAACCAGTCCTCTCTAAACTAAAATGGGACGCCGAAACGATAGACTGTTTCTTAAGTAGTTATAATATTTACTTGAAGATTCACAACACGTTTTGTATAGTGTTTTGCCACTGTAGTATTTATTATTACTTTGTTTAATTGAAATACCATTAAGGGAAGCAAAATCTTCAAACACAGACACCGTTTGATAAAATGGGAGATTCAATCTACATTTTAATTAGACTTAAGTGTTTTAATTAAATATATTAATATTAAATAAACGAACGACGCTGCCAGCACACAACGATGTTCCCCTTACATTTAACAAACATCTACGAGTATACAAATGATATTTCTTAATATAAGATAATTGTTGGAACCAGGCGAATTCTTGAAACAGAATCTTCAAAGTCACTATGAAGCGGCTAGTAGGAAAGCTTTGTTCAGTTTTAATCGCTCGCTTTCGCGAGACATTGCCAGCAAAATGGGTGCTCTACAAAGTTGATGTTTGAGAGGAATGCATAAGTATTATGGACTAAATTTCTCTATGGTTCCACACTACAGAAGCTCAGTGTTGGATAGCGACTATTAACTTTAATATTTCTATTGAGGCTAAATATTTACATTGAAACGGGAAAGGATCTTTTGGCCATGAAAATGTAGCTACAAGCCATTATTTACTTTAGCTGTGCTTAACATCAGGCAAGGCGACATCAAACGCAAACCTATAATTTAAAAAAAAGTACTGTCCGGTGATCGAACCCGGAACTTTACTTGTGTACTAACCGAGAGCTGAACCATTACACCATACGGTTGTAGATGAAATAAAACTGTCACGTCTAGAAACCATCACATAAAAAAAACTCCAAGACAATCAAGTACGCAGCTGCGAACCTATACCGTCTGTTCGAGCCATAATATCGTCGCGTGCACTGTCGTTAATTTTACGCTGAATACGCTGAGCCTTTATTAAGTTGCCTATGAGATGACTACCCAGAGCTAGAGGTTGTCTGCTACTGGAAATGACATTTATTATATACTTGTTCAAGCAAACATGGTTGAAAGCTGCTGGGGATCGGTCCGCGTAGAAATCATAATGGGAGGCCTTCGTTTATCAGTGGACATCTAAGGCTATAATGATGATGATGATGAGCCCTACAAGACAAGACGGCGAGGCGCCCTGATTAACTGTGTTCTGAATAGATTATCCCAGTGTCGTTAAGCCCCTGGAGAAGCGCGCTTTCCAGCTCCAAAGATTCTAAGTTCCTATAGTATACTTATTCATATCATTTTTTACTCACATGAAATGAAATTAATGACAGAAGTTAGTCATTATTTTCCGTCAACATTGCCCCGCGTCCATCACCAGATATGACAGATATAGGGCCTCTTTAACCCGAAATTTTACTAGCTACAGTGCCCTCATACCGGAACAATGAAGTGCAAAACACTCCGATTTTACAGGACGATATCTGGTACTGCAGTGGTAGACTATTCAGTAACGAGTCTACCACATAGTAACTTAGTCGTATTTAAAACTGAGGCTGTAATTTCCTAGCGCTCCGTATACAGTTAATATTTATAATGTATTTATATTTATTAAGTAGTTATATACGTTATGTATATGATAGTTTTACAAAACTACGCATAAGTATTTATAAAATAATTAATATGGAGTAATAAACGCTGTTTTATTATAAGTATATGTATCTACAATAAATTAACTAAACTTAATTTTTTTAAGACTAAAAACAACATTAAAATTAAAATATAACTAATTCAAATGGAGTAATAGGTACTTATAAATTAAACATTCGGATATAAAAATATAAATTTCATGACGTTAGTCTCCCTTTCCTTTATTACTAAAAGTAAATTAATATCTTTGCCTGTACACTGTCATTATTTTACTACTTTGATCTTTATTCGCAAATTCCCTTAATTACAGCTTTGAAGTGTTAAATTGAGTGTTGCTTATTACTGTATTTTAATTTGGAATTAAAAATTATTTAAGCATTTATTGCTTACATATTTTATAATACGTTTTACATCATTAAATAAATGAACAATTATAATGGATTCGATTTTACAACGTGATGTTTGGCTATTTTGTTGGCTTTTGTAATTTTTGAGAATTCAAATCTTTAAAGTCCAGTACGATCCATTTTAAAATGAAACACTGATAACAAACTATGAGCTGCACCAGATTTTAACGACAGCGAATCCGTAATCTGTACTTGCCCCAGCGGGCATAACTTCTCGACTTGCGTGCCGCCCTTTCCTCTAATTGCCCTCTAGAGACAAACAGCTATGTTCAGTATAAGTGCATACTTACATGCTATTTCTGGTAACATTATACGATGTGAAACACTGACTGTGGCATGTTTACTGACCGTGTCCTTTTGTCGTACATGATAATGGTAGCCCTTGTGCGTACTTAATGGCCTCACTTTTATATATCCGTAGTAGTATAAAATATCTGATGTAAGCGGCAGAAGTATGTAAAAGTATCTTAGTAAATAACCCATTTGATAGTGCTGAGTTAATGTCGCTTAATAGTAGTTGCTATGTCACGAAATGGAGAGTGTTGTGTGTTTGGTAATGAGATACTACGGTTAAGAGAAGACACTCGTTGCTGGACCTGCTCTTATCTTCGGTGTTGCTAATGTATAGTGTAAGCTTTGGGGAGTGTTCACTAGATCTGGCCCTTGAAGTCGACAGTGAAAACCAACGCTATTCACTGTAAACTCGCTTTGGCGACTTAGTTGTGACGACTTGCAAAATAGCACTCGATGACGATTTAATGAGACGTCATAGGACCAGAATGTCTGGCGCATAGTGAACGTTAGGTTGATAGAGAGAAAGAGCAATGAATTAAAATAATGATAAAGTTAAAAAGATCCTACAATAAAATTACCTACTCAGTCTAAAGACTGTCAATTCATTGACTATTGAATCCTTAACCTGTAAAACTCCGAGATATCAAATATATAAGAAAATCCGTGTTATTTGTTAGATATATCAAATTGCTGTGATTATAGGGTTAAATGTTGAAAGCTTTAAAGGACTAGTTCCCATGATGATGGTTAGTTCGAGGCTTGATGACGCTCTGCTATCATTAACTACTTATTATTTTATTTAACATATACTTACCTTAATTTTATACTGTTATAAATAAATAAAAAAATGAATATACAGACATTCACACAGCGCCATCTAGCCCTAAACTAAGCAAAGATCGAACCCGTAACCCTCGGTGTAATAGCCGACGTCCCAACCATTACACCAGATGGTATATCGAAATAAAATAATTTTTAATTCAAAGCAATAACCAAATAAAATACCAATTATTGCGTTACACAAAAAAAAAGTATTTAGCTGCTTTTGGAGAAAGCTATTTTGGTCCGCCTTTCTGAAAATATGATTTTAATTGACTTAACTTGCTGCATTTTAATCACAGTTATAATTTGCGTCCACTAAGTTTGCACTCGACGAACTTAATTAAGACTACTGACTATGTCAATGGTTCTTTTATACAGAATAGGTATACTAAATAATTAAAAGAAAAGTCTGGACGAAAATCACTTTTACAAGCACTCGCTTTTACAAGCAGGTGTAGAATCTTCTAGTTTTTAAAGCAGATTGCAGCTATATTCAAGTTGGTACTTTAAATTACTTAAATAGCCCGTGACAGTCCACTGCTGGCCTGGAAAAATTAGCCATAATCTCCACGCTTGGCATGTGAGATAGCAATATCTAAAAAATAGATTTAATTAGTATTTTCCAAAAACATAGCTCTATTATTCAAAGGGAATTCTGCGTGTCCGAAAATTAATATCTACTAAATATTTATTATATGTCCCGAAAAGCAGGTCATAGAAAAACCTGCCTACGAACATGTTTACGAATAGAAAATAATCTTAATTTCACCATAGCTTTTAAAACATGGAAATACGACATTGTATATTTGAGAGTCTTTCCATCTTCTCTATAACATTGAACTATTACCCATTGTGTTAAATCGACGCAATACACACGGACACTGCGACATATCACTAACAAGAATGTCTTCAAAGTATTAGCACAGTAATTTTTCTTTAAAAATCTACTTTCTGAATCGTATAATATGTATATATGAAGTCATGCCAGGAACACAACTTATAAAATAGTTTTTCTTTAAACTTTTTAAACATACCGAATTAAATCTGAAACGTTGAGCCAACTTTTAGGTTAATCAATAGGTAGTTTGCACAAATTAACTTAAAACGTATGAGCTGAATTCAAAGCCACGAACTTTGCATCAAGATCTTTAAATTATAGGTCGGTGCACAAACCACTAAACAATGGAGATATTTACAATTCACAGCACCATCAAACGTCACAATACTTCTTTCACTACTCGTATGTTGTCGCGAGACACAGTAGTTATGCTTTAAGTATATATAGCTGGTTCTGGGAAGATATGTAGAGATTAACTAGAAACTTACTGTGACTTGCGATCTTTACGTTACAAGATCCCTTTTTAGGGATCCCGGATCTATGCAACATTTGCCAATTGTTGTTTGATTTAATTATGGTTAACCCTTTAAACGCTGACAAATGACACCTAGCGTGAGAAACAATAGATTTTCTATTGTCTGGATTCTTAGTATTCAAAGGGTTGACGTCCGTCTCCGTAAATAACAACACTTACGTACATAATGTGCGAACTAGTTTATGAGGCACTAATAAAAGTTTTGAAAAACTTAGGCGGAAAGCCATATTCAGCTCTTGAAACATGGCCGGTGAAGTTGTGAAGGCTCTCTGCGTCCAAAAGCAATGACATTTTAAATAATAACTTTAAAATATCATTAGGAAAAAAGCGCTACTTCCATTTAAAAATATGTACCTACCTATTATTGTTAATGATTAAATCCGTAAAAATATAATTTAATTTTTGTTAATTTATTAGAATTATTAGTGATATATTTTATTAAACTTCACAAATTTCCATTCCTACTCTTTCCTAGTGATACTACTTACCTAATGCATTATTTCTCAACCTATTATGAGGAAATAAATTATTTTATTTTAAAAATAATCAAGCATAAACTTGGCATGTTTTCTAGCTATACAATTCCTAAGAATCCTGTTTACCCTATTATCGTGATCTGGATCATCCGCGTCCAGCACCACTATCTTGGCCGCATCATCTCACGTATACCTACATGAGCATAGCTTAATGTCGGGACATTCCTTTTAGCGACCCCCAAATGTGGGTCAACGGTGCTCTGCTGAACGACAGACTTTAACTACTACTATATTCATATTTTCGTATCATTTACATAGAAATACAAATGTCAAAGCTAGTTGGATATTTGTAATAAAATATACAGACTGGCTGAGTTTTATGAAATTTCAAATAACTATCATTTATTTCATGATAAAATATGTATGATGCCGTCGCGGCATGATTCTTTTCACAGGCAAAGATCCTCCGATTTGCTGCAACTTTCAGTGGCGCTTTCTTCTTCTAAACTTCTACAGGCTCGTCGGCGTTGGAAACTTAGCATAATAGCAAATCAAAATCCAATTTTGTGGAAAAAAATATATTTAATATAAGAACGACCCAATCATCTTTTTACCTTTTTGGGTAGTAAATTACTGATAAGTCTAGGTAGATCGCAGTGCCAGATATAGCTACATAAAATGATGTGGATAATGGTCCCAAAGATCAACCGTTCGTCTATTGCTTAGTACCCATAGAACAAGCTCCTTGTATAAAATTGGGACTAGTATAGTATTAAATTATTTACTCAAGATCACAGGCTGTCGCAGAACCGATGGCCGTTGGAGCAGACGAGTTTTAGAGTGGAGACCGCATCTCGGCAGGCGTAGCGTAGGACGCCCTCCGACTCGATGGACCGACGACTTGCGAAAGGTCGCTGGTGGAGGCTGGATGAGAAAAGCGGAGGACCGGGATATCTGGCGCAAAATGGAGAACTATGTCCAGCAGTAGACTGCGATAGGTGGAATAGAGAATAGAGAACAGGCTGTCACCACGACCACCTTCACCAGATGGTTGTAAACTATTTTCCTAAGTTAAAATTGCCGCTTTCTCATTTTCCAGGGGCGTAATTGTCGTAACAAATATTGTGATTATATCTATAAGCCACCAGGGATACGTGACTTTATGCCAAGTTTTAGCTGAACAAGTGTTTAATGCTCCCTCAGGATGCGTCAAACAACTGCGTGATTTGTTAGCGAGATTATGTTGAAATTTAGTCTTGCGCAATTTGTATATATATATTATTGTGGTGGTTAAATATATATATTTCCATCACGTCTTGTCCAGCCAAATTACAAACTAACAAAAAAACACTTTACTTATTTTGGTTTCAAATCTTGCTTCGCTAGATGCTGAGGTTTAGGCATGCATTGTGTGCGCCGGTTGCCATTGAGAATTCCTATCATATATTCCCTATTATATAGAAACCAAAATAAAAAATGTGTTTTTTTGTTAGTTTGTAATTTGGCTGGACAAGACGTGATGGAAATAGCGGAAGACCGGGATATCTTCCCGTTCAAAATGGGATAGAAAATATAACAATTTTTTATTTTCGTTCAATTTGGGCATACACAGCTTCACCCTTAAGCCACGGTGGCATATTGGTGTAGACTGTTGCTTTCCGGCTGACGTATATATCCATCAAAAACAATAGATATTCTATATATCTAGAATCCTGACGGTTAAAAGGCTAAGGCAATTTTCATTTTTTTTGGTAAGCACAAGTATTGTATATTAAACTAATTTAACCGACTTCATTTCATTACTTGTAGTGTTCGCCCTGACTTAGTCTTTAATAATTGTTTCGTAATATATTTTCTGATATTTCTTTAAAACAATATCGTCACATTAACAGCAATAATAGCATTAGCAGCACGTAACATACAAATACGACATCCAATAAGACAGTTGTTACGAAGGCTCGGTATTGGAATCAATTATCGCCGCTCCACATGCACAGACGGCTGATATTATATCCAGGAATCCGTGCGGAAACGGCTACGGACCGGGATATTAATTCTTAGAACACAGTTCCATGAAAGAAATGTAAAATATTCGGTCAAATTTGCACATTTATGTTTTTTTCTTTTTGGTAAGGCAAACGAAAAGACGGTCCTTTACCACAAATTCACTAATTTACTTGACATTGAGAGCGTCGGTGGCTCATTAGTGTGAACAGTTGCCTTCCGATCTGGAGAGTGCAAGTTCGAATTGTGGAATTCATATGTACGTTTATATTACGCTCTTGTGGTGAAGGAAAACATGTGAGGAAACCTGCGCATACCTGATTTCTTTGTAAGAAATTCATAGATTGTGCGTGAAGTCGGCCAATTGGCACTATACAATCACCATTTTAAACAAACAACATCAAAGTTGTATGGGAATACCTTCACAGTTTTTGATAACAAAGTGTCATTATGGTATCGTAGACAAACAAACAAACAAATCATTTGTTAGACATCGTAAGTGGTAAGGTCAAGTAAATTAATTAAATAAATATTAACTGACATTGACACAGCGCCACTTAGCACCAAACTAAGCATCATTCTGTAATATGGATCCCACCAAAAACATACTGTAAAAAATCTAGCCAAGTCTCTAAAAAGTAATGAAATCAAGACATAGACGTGCCAAATCTAAGGTTCCTTACTGCGTTTACTTTATTATTATGGTTAATATTGTGTGACTTGGTCGTTGAAGAGTATACAAGGATACAAAACCAGGCGCTCTATGACACCATTGCACCAATCTCTCGCCAGAACATTGACGATAAAAAGTCTCCATCGAGACTTGGCTAGATTTTTTACAGTATGTTTTGGTGGATTTCCCTTCTTTTGTAGAAACTTGAAAGGAATATTGGACGATCCATTGGGTGTAATAGTTGAGACGTGGCTACTACACTAAGGGTTTCGGGTTCGAATTCGGGCAGTACAAATATTTGTGTGCATGAATATGTCTGACCGACCCTCGGTTAAACTATTGACAATATTAAAACCTTTATACGTATAGCAGAGGAAAACAAAGTTTCTACTTGTGCTCCAAGCTTCTACCATTACCTACAAAGTATTAATGATGGACTTAACTAAAAAAGGTAGATTAATAAAATAATTATTATGACTAACTATTCAAAAGTGTAAACTAATCAAATTCTTTATTTTAAATTAATATCATTCAAGTTATAATTACAGCGGTAATACCCAAACCTACACAAATATCTGCATCATGAATCTTGAGTCTTTACCGATATTTTTAACGACTGCAAAACTAAGGTCCAAAGATCACAGGACCGGAGGCTGTTCCAGCATATAAGTTCTGAAAGCGTAGCGTAAGAGCCCTCTGGCTCGATTTATCGATGACTTCCTAAGGTATCTGGTGGAAACTGTGTGTGCAAAATGGGCTAGACAAAGCTCCATGTATTACAGTAGGAACAGACAAAACTGAAGATGGTCCTGTTATCTCACTATATGCAGCTATGAACAATCTACTAATAAATGAACAGTCACGAATAATAGATTAGTGAACGTTATAGTCGTGTCACAGTGGACAACAGGAGCACAATAGGAGCGTGTTCGCAACAGCCCGATATGAACAATAGCCCGCATGCACAATAACCGACCAAAATAAAAAGTACTCGAAACGATGGAAGCTTGTAGGTACGTTTGCCTCTTTGAATACTGTATTTTATAAATAAAATGTGTCCAATTGCCAAAGCTAGGAAAAAGATGACCTTTGAATTTTGAGGTTTCTTTGTATTTTAGTATAAAAACTGGAAAACAGGTTTTTCGAAAAGTATAAAAACTAAGCTAATCATGGTTAATGATCACCCGTTCGTGAAAAAAAAGTACTGTAAAATTTTCATGTATTCAAATTACCTATTGGTTGTCGACGCTTCGGTGTTAATTTCTCAATTATAACCTTTGATATAGGTACAAAGGAACGTAGTTGATAACTGTTTTGTTTACTTAAATGTGCGTTTAACGTACTTTAAGCTTCCAAGAATATTGATATAAATTTGTAAAGTAGAGCAATGTCAAAATCGATATCTGGTCTCATGAGGACTCTAATCTGTTGGGTGTTCCTATAAGGGTGTTTAGTCGTAGCGCGTGCGCGTAGCGAATTCCGGCGGACTAGTACGGCGTGCGCGAATAGGCTCTGGCGCAGACTGCCACTCACGCGCGGCAGGCGATCGTACGATACGGGGGATCCGCGCGGGAGGTGCGGTAACGGGTGGTGCTCAGCACAGGGTTGCCATAACTTCGAAATACAATATAAGTTAAAGGGTTGCAATTACATTGAGAGCAGAAATGAGTTTTCATAATTGATGGAACGTGATTGCAGACACATTCGACACACAGTGACAAAAATATTTAATAGATTTTTGTAATGTATTTCATTCAAAATCATTGTCTATTAGTAGTGGTCGCGTTATCGAGTCGTCAAAGTTTAATTATTTCTAAGAGTAATTCTGTGTAGAACCTAGGTACTTTATGTAAATATTTTTTCAACAAACATGTATAAATTTCCTTTGTTTCTATCCCCTAGAAAATGGTTGTCATGTTTTAATCGAAAATTGACCAGCTACGTTAGTGCACACTACAAATAAATGAGTTAGTAAATTTCGAAACGTGAAAGTTTATTCAGTTCTATTGTTGACTGTACCTAAATATTAAATAGTAAGGGAGCGGCATAGAATTATCCTACTCATTTTTGACAGCCTTATTCGCTGCGTACGATTTGCGACATGCTGATGTCACATACAAACACATATTCATTGTTTGGGAGAACTGTGAGAATGCACGTATTTTGGATCTAAAGGTAAAAGCACTTTATCTATTTGTGTATTTTTGATCGAATAGGATTTTAACAAAGAACATTAAATTGCTTCTGAACTAGAGAGCTTCGGGACTATGGAAAACCCGTTCACTGCTTATCACGTCAAGTTCAGCTAAGGAAAAGAGAGGTCATACGCACTCCAATAAATAACTCTTACCGAACATCACAAGCAACAAATATGGACGCAACCGTTTGTCATAATTTGGAAACACGTTACAATTTAATAATTGGTAGATTCTGCAGATGAAGTACAATACAGTTCTCAAAGAAGACATGTTGAGTTGTATATTTTTGTACAAAATAGTGCAACAATAAGTTTACCACTGAAAATTACTTAGTACCTAAGATTTAGAGTTAAGTCCAATGTATTTTACGGAATTCCTACGTACCATTGTTTTCTTTTTCTTCTTTAAACACCGTGCTAATATCACAACATACTTTACCATTTATTGCAACACGCAATTTAACATTTAGGGTTTGGGTTATCCTTATGCACAAAGGTGATTTATGTTAACTTCAGGTCAGTTAACTGCAAAAGCTGTGCCGGAAATCCCAGACGCCGAGACGTGCATTAAGAATGAACGAGTCGACCGACTACACGACGAACTTCATTAAAATATGAGAAACTGACACAATATGAAGGCATATGTGTACCTATAGTAGATTTAGATACCTGAAGGTACCTCAATGAAAAATATAATACTAAATGACCTGGTTGAGATCGAACCGCATAGAAATTATTAGGCGAATCCTTCATTTAGAAGTATAATTTATATTAATCTGTTATGATGACGAGGAACCCCAAGCACAACACTTATTATCATTACATTGCAGCCACTTTCGTCATTACACACACAACCGGAACACTG
The DNA here is from genome assembly GCA_019425675.1 of Leucinodes orbonalis. Taxonomy (NCBI): domain Eukaryota; kingdom Metazoa; phylum Arthropoda; class Insecta; order Lepidoptera; family Crambidae; genus Leucinodes; species Leucinodes orbonalis. The sequence goes on from PQWD01008767.1 coordinate 15,272, forward strand.
TAACACAGGGTAAACCTAGAACAGGTTCCGCTCGCTCAATATGACTAAACAAAACTTTTAAATTTACATTTGATGGTCAAATATTTAATATTTCTATAATATGAATAATTCCTTTAATTTGAAATATTAAGAAGTAGACGATTTGTGTTATTATTTTGCATGCTATGACTTCTTGGCAAAACATAGATGTTCTGGACTATTGTGAATAACTTTTATACCATGTTTTATGCAAATAAATCAAAATTTTATGATTAAATAAAATTATTGTTTATGAAATAACCTGTACTGTTATATATTCGTATTATTACTTTTAATCCACAACTGAATGGCCTAACATCTTCCAGGCGTCTATCCTAAGCACTCACCACCCACGGCTACCAACCCAAGTCTTCAGTCTTTTCCTGATCCGTGCACAGCACTCTGGAATATCTCCGTCCAATCATTCATCGGGATATGTCGTTTACTTTAGTTTTAGAATAGATAAGTATCACGAAAGATCTTATTGCGTAGTTTGGGTAGAGAAGCACCGATTAAAGAACAAAGAAAAAAAAAACCTTTATAGATAAATAAATTACAGAAAAAAGACCTAATCCAATAATGATTAGTAAAGTTTTTATGATTAAAAACCTAACATAGTAAGGTTAACGGGACCTAAAAAGCGTTCTCATTCTCATCAAAAATGTGCAAGCTTTGAATACGTGAACAAGCCACTAAACCGGAGTTCCGCACCGTTAGTGACTGAAGTCTTATGTAGGTATGGTCTCAAGTGGATTTATAAACTAGGTAGGTACTTTGTAAAAGGCTATTTAGATACGTCAGGTGGTAGAGCATATGCCATGGTGATAATATAGTGATAAAATCGCGAAGTGCCATTTGTACTATTGGACAGTACCATTTATGGTACAAATGGCACTTATTTATCACATAGGTATTGTTTTGCATTATTGTATGATTTTTATGAATAGCATAATTATAACACTTTTATCTTCAACCTATTGCAGTCTACTCACAGGTATTATTTCAATCAAATTTAGGCCGCAATATAAATTCATTGAACATCTTTTTTACATCTTTACACAGGTTCCACATCGTAATAAATTCCAAAAAAATTGCGTGTTATGTTAATCGACGTACCTATGTCCGACCTAAGTTCATAAAAATCTGGGTAGTCATATTTTTTATCTTTATCACTTAATACAAAACCTCAAATATTATTTGGAACTCATAGATAACAGCTATATTTTACCTATTCCACAATATTTCTTTATACCTACTTTTTATGTGGAGTCATACAATCCCAACAAGGCGAAACGGTCTTCAATCAAGATCAAGTCGTTTCTTTCATTTTAATACAGTCAGCAAACCCTGACGTCATAAAGCACTCAAGTAGCAATAGGTAGATGATACGATCTTGAGACAGAAAGATAAAATATTTTATTCGTGCCCGAATTGTTTACGGCGAGGTAAAAGTCGCCGCGGCAATGATTTGGGTCCGAATTCATTTTTATTTGTTATTTTTGCGAACCATTCTAAAAAGGCTTTTGTCAAAAACGTTTAAGATTGTAATAAAACCAAGTAAAAAGGTCTTTTGGTATTTTATTAATGTTTCATGTGCCTACGCAAAAAAGAACAATCCTAAAACACGAATTTTAAAACATACTTTAGTCCATGGTTGGTGAATGTGTTCAAAAAGTTCTAAATGGGTAACTGTGCAATTATAAGTACCTACATAATTATCATATATGTAGACCTAACTAGCGTGTGACTCAAGGGCTGATCCAGGTTAGGCGCCAGGGGGGGAGGGGGGGGTCACATAGTAGTAGTCAAGAACTTATAAGGCATTTAGTTAATGTACGTTAGTATAGTACTTAAAAATAGCTCAGAGGGGGTCATGACCCCCATTACCCTCCCCCCCTGGATCCGCCGTTGGTTTGACCTGTAGCTAACATGAATTACGAAAAATCGATTGTCTCTATTTGAAATTTCAGTCAATTCACAGGGACAAAGATTGCCTTCGACTGCATTATTCCCGTTTTTATACTTAATAGAATATATCTAATTATGTTAATTTAATTGCTGAACTGGGGCGAAACAAGATACGTTTGAAAAACGTAAGAGATGATCATTATTTTCACGTGTTTCAAAACTTGCTAATGTAGGCAGCAAGTCAAGTAAGCTTAGGTGAAGGCGTTTTATAAAATACAAGTAGGCAGCTGTGCCTGTGAATTGATCTGCCTTGAAATGAAATAGATAGCCTAAGTTCCTAAATAGTCCAGCTATCTGACATTGAAAGTCGTCAAAATCTGTCCAGCAGCTTCATAGATCTTATATATTTGTCTGGATCCAACAGACATTACCTACTTATAAATACATCCAAATAACTAAATTTAATTAGCATTTACTACGGACAGCCAATTCAACTTTATTTATTAGTGGTAAAGATAACAAGGTAGATTAATATGAGAGTCAGCACGTGAAACCATGGGTAACAATATGCTCATGTGCAATTTTCAGCGTCATTAACTCAGGCAATACTGCAGTCGATTTACCGTCACTATCTGAGCCTGGCAGCTCCTCGTAACAAGGGCAGAGGACAGAAAATAAATCGTTGCGACTTAATCGAAACAACTCGACCAGAATGATGATCTGAATCAAAATGGAATCAAATTACTTTTTGTGCTTACGAGAAACGCTTTTGTAAATAACTCTAGAAAGTTATTAGATGCATTTAGTATATAATAGCCAGAATAATCGCTGAAAATATCACTGATAACCCAGCCACTTGACGATCCATTTGGTGTAGCAGTTGAGACGACGGCTGCTACACCAAGGGTTCGATCCCCAGGCAGTAAAAACATTTGTGTGCATGAACATGTCTGTTTGGTCAGGGTGTTTTTTATGTATAATATGTATGTATTTACAAAAAAAAATTTTTGAAGTATGTTTATCCGTTGTTTAGTACCCATAAAACAGGCTTCACGCTTTAGTCTAGATGGCGCTGTGTGAGTGTCTGTGGATATTTATTTAAATAAAACATTCGGGCCTCAAAATATGTATGTATGAGGTTAAAGTCTCCCTTTTCTTCATTACTAAAAGTAAATTAAATTATTTGCCTGTATGCTACCATAATTTTCCTACTTTGATCTTTATTTGCAAATTTCCTTATTATTTACAAAAAAGAATGTATATAATTATTCGTTGTTTAGTACCCATAATACAGGCTTCATGCTTAACTTGGGACTAGATGGTTCTGTATGAATGTTAGTGAATATGTATAATTTATTATTATTCTAATATGTTTATTTTGCACAACCACAATACAATTACAATTTAAGAATTAGTTGGGCATATATTAAATTGAGACTAGCGAAAGGCTGAAATCTAATAGAAAATCTATTGTGTCTGGCGCCTTAAGGCGTCATTGGCGGTCAAACGGTTAAAATAAAATAATAATACTGATTTAATCCAAGGTTTTATTTAAAAATCTATACAAAGTTTATACTTCAATAACTTTACGATATAATGGTTATAACATACTTATTCTTAATTTGACCATAATGATCACTTGTAAATAATTAACATTATTCTGCAACGAGAAAGGCATTTTTTGGTTAATGTCTATTTCAATCTGACCTACCTTGCGTACATTTAGTATGCATGTAAGCAATTATAACTTAATTCTTACAATGTAGGTATAGTCATGGAGTTAATCACACTTTACTTGATGTCAGTTTTAAAACCGACTAATGATAGCATTTGCCAATTTTGAATCAGGATCAATTTGGTTGATCCATGAAACGAGTTTTGTTTCTAAGCATACCTACAGTACCTCAACCTGTAAAAGATTTAAATATCTTTAAGGTCTTTTCTGCGCTTTCCAATGATTTCGATCCCACAATCTCTATATCAGCTTATATACGACCTCGGAGACACCAAAGATGTTTTATACAATAAACAAATATTTAAGTGCTTTGTATGTATTATTTCACATAATTTTGCATTTTTTGTGAGTTCATAATACAATTTTCAACACTGAAGTTCTTATGAAGATTTGAATTATATTGCAGGTATTACAAAAATAATTCGTTTATGTATGTAATAGTAATTGCTATTTATATAACATATAAGCAAATATACACCAATTAAACCTTTGTTCAAATGTCTAATTAACAAATCAAACAACTGCTAACATACAATTATATCTTAAGTGTGATTCTCCATCAAATTAACGAATATGAAAATATGGCAAACATAATATGACTTCTAAAAATATTAATAAAAGAAACAAAATAAAAGCTTAACAACATGGCAAATTTTTCATATCAAAGGTGAATAAGATTTAAACAGACCGATTTTTTATATGTAATAGCGCATAATGACTTAATATCTAAATAAATTCATTTTATCTTAATCTTATAATAATTTGTTTTATATTGTCACTTAAATTATGAATAATATATCTGACAAATAAAATGAATATGTATGACAAAAGAAAGATAATGGCAATTTTAAATTAGGTACCTTAGATGTTCTAATTTCTATTGCCTTCAGACAGTGAACACTTGTTTGAGTACTTGGTTCATTTACTGCATGAAATTTTTTTTTTACTAAAAACACACATGTAATTAAAATTGAAGTACGTTTTTAGCTGTAAAGTATATTTTGCATTTCTATTAACAAATCATTGAAGTTAAGTAGATATTAAAAAAGGTGATTCCAATTTTAAGTGTGCCTTATATTAAAGAAAATGTATTATATACATACTCAAACTCATAACAATATCATAATTGAGTTTCTTTCTTATTCAATAATTAATTTTTAAAATTTCAAAATTAAAAGACATTTTTACACACCATAAATCATACATTGCCAAATCACATTTGTATTTAGATGCCATTATCATCGCCTAACCTTATCCGAACATAGCATGACAGTTGGAGCATCTCCTATTCTTGAGTGCTAGACAGCACAATATACCTATTGGGAAGAAAAGTATAGCACATAGTATACCAAGGCAGGTGAAGTCATCCTCCAAAATGCCAACGCGACAAGCGGGACAGGCTCCTATAGCGATGATGGGTGGCTGTATAATAATACTGGTGGCTCCATAGTTGGGCATGCCGGGGACGAATGCCGTGTTCGGTGGGGGCGGTGCGGTGCCATAAGGTGTGTACCCAGGTGGCGGCGGCGGGTAAGGTGTCGAAGAAGGAGGCGGTCCTGTAATTCATAAAACAATATATTTTGAAAAAATATTTTTATATGTATAAGTCCTAAAACCAGTTAATATTTATAGATCAATTCTTATCCCCTCGAACGTAGCATGAGTGTAAACTCACAAGACACAATAAATGAATCTATTGTTTATCTACTAAACTCGCGTGCAAGTAAATCGACTCAAGCCTCAAGTACGCATAACAAGTGATATAACTAAAAAATGCCTTATTATACCTCTATATAATGTTTTACATAATTAAAGCCTAGTAATTGAGCTTTAAAATGGTGTAAGTTGCATGAAAATCGATTCAGTAGTTTAGTAAAAAAGGTTAATGCTAATGATAATGTAAAAAATTTTGAAAATTCATACAATTTCACAGTATGGGGTTATTGTGTTTAAATGAAACAAAATTATTCGTGTCAATATTTGGTATTCCCTCCTCTAGCTCTGATCACTGCTCTCATGCGATTCTTCATCGACTTTATCAACTTTTTAATGGATGATTGTGGTATTCGACCCACTCTTCTACCAACGCAGTCTTGAGCTCATTGATGTTTGTCGGAGCTGGATTCCTCGCTCTAACTTTCCTTTTGAGCTCGTCCCATATGTGCTCAATGGGATTTAAATCGGGGCTGAGCGCTGGCCAATGCATAGTGTGAATTCCAACTTCGTTCAGGAAATCACGTGTGCCCGAGCAGTGTGACATCGGGCATTGTCATGCATCAAGATGAAATTTTCCCCAATAAAGCCTTGATAAGGGACAACTTGATCCAGTAGACATTTTCAATGTAACGATCACTGGTCAGACCTCCTCCCCAGCCTCCCCAGGAACGAAAACAAGGTCCGTTTTGCCTTCTAAGGAAATTCCAGCCCACATCATGCAAGATCCGCCACCATATGCAACGGTTTCCACAAAGCAGCACTGTGAAAACCGTTCACCGGGACGACGGTATACCCGACCTCTCTTGTCGCTGCCATGGAGACACATCCTCGTCTCATCTGTGAACAGGACTGACTGCCATTGCTCTATGCTCCAATCCAAATGTTCTCGAGCAAAGTGAAGGCGTGCTTGACGATGAGCTGTGGTCAACTTCGGGCCTGTAGCGGGTCTTTTCGGAGTAAGGTTAGCTTCTTTCAACCTTCTTCTAACTGTCCACTGACTGACAGTCACCCCGCGAACTTGACGTAGCTCCTGCTGCACATCTACGCCGGTAAGGTGTCGATTTCGGAGAGAGGTCGAGACCAAAAACCGGTCGTCACGCTCCGAGGTGCACCGGCGTCGGCTGGTATTAGGCCTCCGAGTGAAGGCACCAGTCTCTTGAAACCTTCTGTATACTCTCGAGACAGCGGACTGACTCATATTCAAACGACGAGCGACTTCTCGCTGATTCAACCCTTCTTGCAACAGGGCAACGACTTGAGCGGCTTCTTCAGGTGTTGTATCCATAATTTTCTTCAAATGACGGCTTTAATTTGCAGAGACGTGTTCATGTCAACGTCTAATGAGCGACTGATAAGAAAAAACGATTACAGGGGGTTTTATAGGGGGTTGTGTCGCGCAAGTTGTGAATAGAGCGCAGAGCAGTTTACGGGAGGTTGCATTCAGTTGCATTCTACCATTTGAAAGCCTAATTACTAGGCTTTAATTTTTTTTTTCCTCTTGGTGAATCCGCAATCAGTCATCGACTATAGGTGGATGAGTTGTGTGCAGACTGTCGTGGGGTACGTATCTTCCAGCGAAGATAACAACCATATATTGTCCATAGACCTAGAGCCTTCGGAACCGCTCTCACTGGGTTGAGGATACTTTTTCGCTTTAGGCGCTTTGTGTTGTTCTGGTTGACCAGATCAGTTGCTAGCATATTGGGGTGTATTGAAAGTCGTGTTTTGTATTTTTCAGAGCTAAAGCGTATTTCGTCCTTTACTGTGTTGATTTTAAGTTCCTCGTGTATCTCAGCGTTCTTAATAAACCATGGCACTCTTGCCACTGTTCTCAATATGGAATTTTGGAGCCGCTGTAGAATGCTTATGTTGCTGTCACTAGCACTACCCCAAAGCTGTATCCCATATGTCCATACTAGGCTTTAATTATGTAAAACATTATGTAGAGGTAAAATAAGTCATTTTTTAGGTATATCACTTTTTATGCGCACTTGAGGCTTGAGTCGATTTACTTGCACGCGAGTGTAGAATCAATCCAACCAAACGTAGTTTATATGTTCCTTCTCAACTTTGTCCCATTGGAATTGAATGAAGTCTTGTGTTTATTGCATCAGCAATCTACCTGTGAGTCTCATTAAAATCAGTCAAGTCAAAGAACAGATAAGATAATAATTGTTTAAATGTTATTTTGGTATAAGTAATATATTATTCACTTTTATATAGACGCTCCAAACTTTCTTTTGCTTCAGAATGGTACGCACAATCTTGTAATGTGCCAATTATGTGAGGCATTTATTTGGTTTTTAATAAAACCTTCTCAAAGCTTCTTAATGATAAAAGTATTGGGGCAAGTCTTTGTGGACAAATGACTGTGTATTAGTCTCTAGTAGTAGCACAGTCATAATATCTTATTTATTGAAAGACCATTCAGAGAATAATAGCTTATCATTATATTCACAAAGGTCATACCAGTCATGCATCGGTTGTTACGTTAAATGTAAATTGATACCCCACTAATTAGTTTAAGTTGAGGAATACTTATAGTATAGTTTCATGTATGTATATTGTAATATATTGATGTCGAAACTTCATAGCTATTTTGTACTTTGGTATCGTGCCCCCGATTTAGCATTAGGTAGCCCAAAGAGTTCCCTGAGTTGTTCAAAAAGCAGCTTATTTCTAGAAAATATCACATTATAAAAGTCATATGGAATTAAAAGACGATAAAATTTTGAACAGAAAATTACTCTACACATTTGCATAACAATTTTGATAACAAATCGCATAGTTAATAACGATACTTTACCAAACTTTAGTGATTCATAACCACAATTTGAATTTCACAACTACTTATCCCCTTACCTGGTGGAACAGTGGCCGAGTACGGAGGAGGCTGCTCGGTTACAGTTGGTTTGTCCATATTGTAATTTTATGATCTCCAATAACTTCTTTTGGTGAAAATGCGCAAAAAAACAACAAAAACCCGTAATTAACAACTCAACAAACAAAAGTATTATTTTAAATTACCAGCTGTCAACTAATGTCAACTGTCAGTTTCATTTTTTTAAGCTTGGACAAAAGTTATTTGAGCCATCTCAATAAATTTTTGTAATTGTTCGTAGACATGGAAACTGTAGGATTCATATAGCATTATTTGACAATTAAAGTTAATTACTCAACTAGCAGTGGAGTGAGCTATGTGCAAAAGAGAATCTGGATTTTAAATAAAAGGAACCCTGTTCCGGACCAAAACTAACTGACCGATGAAATGTCGCTGGTAAAGCACTAAAGCATGCATTAAATGACGACCCAGCCTATGGTGTATCACGCAAACTCAATTAATGCTAGTTCTCTCTTACCTTGAAAACTTCTAAATTGTACGTATCGGGAAACACAGACTTAGGAAGATCATTAAACTGCTTTGCCGTTCGAATGAAGAAAGAAGAACCGAACTTTTTTCCGAATAAATAGTATATCGAACACAACCCCTCCCTGTGACATGTTGTCCGACAGTGAAATGGTACTGGAGAAAACAAATTTTACAATCCCAACTCACACACATCGAAATGCAACGTGCGTAGACGGACAGACACGATATTAAACGACGATGTTATGACGACCCATTTGGTGCTGCAGATGAGACATCGACTACAACACCAAGGGTTCCGGGTTCGATCCCCGGGCAGTAACAACATTTGTATGCATATACATGTCTATTGATGGTCTGTGTAATGGTCTGGGTGTTTTCTATTATATATGTATGTAATTAAAAAATATATATAAGTATGTTTATCCATTATTTGGTACAGGCTTGACGCTTAACTTGGGGCTAGATGGTGCTGTGTGAATGTCAGTGGATATTTATTTATTATATCATCCAGGGCTTCCAATTGGTATTGAGCAGATCGGTCTCCCAAGTGTCAACAGTGTTCGATACTTGATCGGACCTGTCCTACATACAAATCACACAGATGTTTAGGTGAAAAGTATCGGCGGACTTTGGAAAGTATGCCAAGCATACTCAACATAATCTTGGTCTTGGCCTGTATTCCATGTTACCTCCAAAATTAAGTTTTTGTCAAAAGGTCCATACCAAGAGGCTAAGTTTTTAAGAGATTATAACATGTGCATTTCGAAAGTTGGAGTTAGGTCAAAAACAGGTTACTCTTAGCGGAGAACAGACAAGCCCGAGTCGTCGACTCTTAACCCATTGAACGCCAGGATTGCAGACACAATAAATTTATTGTGTCTGGCGCCTTAAGGCGTCANTTCTAATTTCTATTGCCTTCAGACAGTGAACACTTGTTTGAGTACTTGGTTTATTTACTGCATAAAATTTTTTTTTACTAAAAACACACATGAAATTAAAATTGAAGTAAGTTTTTAGCTGTAAAGTATATTTTGCATTTCTATTAACAAATCATTGAAATTAAGTAGATATTAAAAAAGTTGATTCCAATTTTAAGTGTGCCTTATATTAAAGAAAATGTATTATATACATACTCAAACTCATAACAATATCATAATTGAGTTTCTTTCTTATTCAATAATTATTTTTTAAAATTTCAAAATAAAAAGACATTCTTACACACCCTAAATCGTACATTGCCAAATCACATTTGTATTTAGATGCCATTATCATCGCCTAACCTTATCCGAACATAGCATGACAGTTGGAGCATCTCCTATTCTTGAGTGCTAGACAGCACAATATACCTATTGGGAAGAATAGTATAGCACATAGTATACCAAGGCAGGTGAAGTCATCCTCCAAAATGCCAACACGACAAGCGGACAGGCTCCTATTGCGATGATGGGCGGCTGTATAATAATACTGGTGGCTCCATAGTTCGGCATGCCGGGGACGAATGCCGTGTTCGGTGGGGGCGGTGCGGTGCCATAAGGGGTGTACCCAGGTGGCGGCGGCGGGTAAGGTGTCGAAGTAGGAGGCGGTCCTGTAATTCATAAAACAATATATTTTGAAAAAATTTTTTTATATGTTTAAGTCCTAAAACCAGTTAATATTTATAGATCAATTCTGATCCCTCGAACGTAGCATATGTTAAACTCACAAGACACAATAAATGAATCTATTGTTTATCTCCTAGTCCAACCAAACGTAGTTTATATGTTCCTTCTCAACTTTGTCCCATTGGAATTGAATGAAGTCTTGTGTTTATTGCATCAGCAATCTACCTGTGAAAGTCTCATTAAAATCAGCCAAGTCAAAGAACAGATAAGATAATAATGTTTATATAATTAAATATTTGGTATAAGTTATATATTATTCACTTTTATATAGACACTCCAAACTTTCTTTTGCTTCAGAATGGTACACACAATCTTGTAATGTGCCAATTATATGAGGCATTTATTTGGGTTTTTAATAAAACCTTCTCAAAGTTTCTCAATGATAAAAGTAGTTGGGGCAAGTCTTTGTGGACAAATGACTGTGTATTAGTCTCTAGTAGTAGTAGTAGTAGCACAGTCATAATATCTTATTTATTGAAAGACCATTCAGAGAATAATAGCTTATCATTATATTCACAAAGGTCATACCAGTCATGCATCGGTTGTTACGTTAAATGTAAATTGATACCCCACTAATTAGTTTAAGTTGAGGAATACTTATAGTATAGTTTCATGTGTATATTGTAATATATTTGATGTCGAAACTCATAGCTATTTTGTACTTTGGTATCGTGCCCCCGATTTAGCATTAGGTAGCCCAAAGAGTTCCCTGAGTTGTTCAAAAAGCAGCTTATTTCTAGAAAATATCACATTATAAAAGTCATATGGAATTAAAAGACGATAAAATTTTGAACAGAAAATTACTCTACACATTTGCATAACAATTTTGATAACAAATCGCATAGTTAATAACGATACTTTACCAAACTTTAGTGATTCATAACCACAAGTTGAATTTCACAACTACTTATCCCCTTACCTGGTGGAACAGTGGCCGAGTACGGAGGAGGCTGCTCGGTTACAGTTGGTTTGTCCATATTGTAATTTTATGATCTCCAATAACTTCTTTTGGTGAAAATGCGCAAAAAAACAACAAAAACCCGTAATTAACAACTCAACAAACAAAAGTATTATTTTAAAATTACCAGCTGTCAACTAATGTCAACTGTCAAGTTTCATTTTTTTTAGCTTTGGACAAAAGTTATTTAAGCCATCTCAATAAATTTTTGTAATTGTTCGTAGACATGGAAACTGTAGGATTCATATAGCATTATTTGACAATTAAAGTTAATTACTCAACTAGCAGTGGAGTGAGCTATGTGCAAAAGAGAATCTGGATTTTAAATAAAAGGAACCCTGTTCCGGACCAAAACTAACTGACCGATGAAATGTCGCTGGTAAAGCACTAAAGCATGCATTAAATGACGACCCAGCCTATGGTGTATCACGCAAACTCAATTAATGCTAGTTCACTCTTACCTTGAAAACTTCTAAATTGTACGTATCGGGAAACACAGACTTAGGAAGATCATTAAACTGCTTTGCCGTTCGAATGAAGAAAGAAGAACCGAACTTTTTTCCGAATAAATAGTATATCGAACACAACCCCTCCCTGTGACATGTTGTCCGACAGTGAAATGGTACTGGAGAAAACAAATTTTACAATCCCAACTCACACACATCGAAATGCAACGTGCGTAGACGGACAGACACGATATTAAACGACGATGTTATGACGACCCATTTGGTGCTGCAGATGAGACATCGACTACAACACCAAGGGTTCCGGGTTCGATCCCCGGGCAGTACAAACATTTGTATGCATATACATGTCTGTTAATGGTCTGTGTAATGGTCTGGGTGTTTTCTATGTATAATATGTATGTAATTAAAAAAATATATTAAGTATGTTTATCCATTATTTGGTACAGGCTTGACGCTTAACTTGGGGCTAGATGGTGCTGTGTGAATGTCAGTGGATATTTATTTATTATATCATCCAGGGCTTCCAATTGGTATTGAGCAGATCGGTCTCCCAAGTGTCAACAGTGTTCGATACTTGATCGGACCTGTCCTACATACAAATCACACAGATGTTTAGGTGAAAAGTATCGGCGGACTTTGGAAAGTATGCCAAGCATACTCAACATAATCTTGGTCTTGGCCCTGTATTCCATGTTACCTCCAAAATTAAGTTTTGTCAAAAGGTCCATACCCAAGAGGCTAAGTTTTTAAGAGATTATAACATGTGCATTTCGAAAAGTTGGAGTTAGGTCAAAAACAGGTTACTCTTAGCGGAGAACAGACAAGCCCGAGTCCTCGACTCATTAACCCATTGAACGCCAGGATTGCAGACACAATAAAATTTATTGTGTCTGGCGCCTTAAGGCGTCATTGGCGGTCAAAAGGTTAAACCTAACTAAATTGGCATCGCCTCATTCGGCCACGGCCTGCAGGGTTAGGGTGGTTCGAAGGACCATTGCCTCTCTTTGAAAACCGGTTTCAGCTTTAGAAGTTCTTACACTGGATACGTATCTCTCTACGACAGCGCTGTCGTCTGCACATCTACCCTAAAATGCTGGACTGGAGCAGATCACCAGCATTAACCACCAACAAGTCAGACGAGCAGCCGTCAATAATCACTCGAGTTGAGAGTTGTTCTTCAACGTTAAAAACGTCAGATATCCAGTTACACAGATGAGCTCCCGTAGGCTGGAAGCTTAGTATTTAAGCTGTCTTGCGAAACACTGCCAAACGCCTTCAATGTCCAGTTAAACTGCATGGGTTAAAGGTTACTTATTGATGGCTTCACCCCATAGATGAGTGGCATAACTACACTAGGAGATCCCCAATCGAACACTGCTTAAGAAAAAAATAAAAACAATAAATCATTATGCTCTAGGTAGGTATGTCATCAACCGGTAGATATTTATTTAATTATAACACTGAACGTATTATTATTCTGCAAAGATGTATCCATGTTATATCTGCAACAACAGTTATTATTTTAAGTAGGTTTAACTGTGTTGTGAACAGATGGAGCCATTGAAGACTGTGAGATTACTGAATACAAAGGTGTTGTAAACTATTTCTCATAGCTTTTTAGTTAGTACCTAAATGAATATTTATCTAGAATGAAATCAGAAATTATGCTAGTTGACAGTGACAGCACCAACAGCAATTAGATCAGATGAGTTCTGAAATGGAGACCGCTTCTCTTGAAAAGCTTGGGCTAGCACCTTCATTTGGCCAAATGGATGAATCGATCACTTGCTAAATGACGAAGCAAAATCACAATAGCCTCCTTATAGACTCAGAAAAAGGCGCAGTTAGCTCTCTTGTGTCTGGCGCATCCTGGGATATCTGGGCAGTCATACTAGTCGCAGATCGACTGATACTTTCAACACGTTTTAATAAAAAAAAAGAAACGCTCTTTACTGAATTACCAGGACTTACCTACCCATATACTAGTTAAGAAGAAAGTTTATATACGTACTATAAAAAGGGTAAAATGATACAAAATAAACTTTTGAACTTCAATATATTCATATTTCACAAAACAATAACTAATAACGTCTGTAACTACATCTAATGGAACGCTATGATATTTACAACCGTATTTATTCATCGGAAACGTGTTAAGTTTTACATATGGTTTATATTTTAGACCCAGATCATAGACGAATCAACTTGACAAAGTTGATTCGTCACTATGGAGAAAGGTCACTTACTTTGTAGACTAGAGAATGTACTGATATAGGCTATTTCAAATGATATTGGGTCATTTTTGTCAAATTACGATATATTATAAGATAATGGTATAGCTATGACACGGGTATTTAGTTTTTATTGCAATTTATCGTTCCCAAATTTTTAGGTTAACTTGAATAAATCTTAACAACAAGATCTAATCACTCTTCATATTTACATACAAAAGTTACTAAAGTACTTAATTAAGCAGCAATAATAATGGGTCACCAATATCTATGTACTATAGAATGATACAAAACAATTAAATGTCTAGAAATTATTTCTCTCACTTTTGTGTATAAATACAAATAAAATATAATTGCTATCACAATAGAGTACCTACTATAATAATTATAATTCTGTATGTTATACAATAGAAATAATTATTAACAAACAATACAATATAATCAAATCGAAAGCATTATTTAATACCCTCATATGAGTTTGAAGCGCGCACGATAAATTAATGAACCAAAATCATTGAGAATATGTGGCGCTTAGCCATAGTTAATGCATTGTTTTAAAAGGGTTGTCACATGTATACAATAAATAGATAAATAACTCAATTCAATAGCACAGATAACTGTAAAATCAAAAAGAGAGGCTTACAAAAAACTAAAAAAAATAAACATCAATCAACTTTCACAGCAAAACATTATTTAGAAAGAAATCCAAATTAAGTTAAAAATAAGTCATTATAAAAAAAAGAATCTGAGTTATATTTTATCCTACTTCAGCATTTATATGAATATTCATAGTAGTGCACTGCTTACTTTAATAACAGTTTAGAACTGTTCCCACTGCAATTATAATCACCATGCTATGTAAGTAGAAACGAATATAATTTAAGTAGTTTCAATAAAAGTCGTAAAATATTTATTTTTCTATTTCCCTGATAAGTTTCCAAGTAATCATATAACGATCTACTGGTTACCATTGTGTTTTATATGACAACACAGTTACTAACATGATGCGTTATAGCGGGCAAAGTTCTGACGTCCCATAAAATAATAAAGACACATTTAAATATATTCAACTCTCAACATATTCTTAGATATTTAACTTAAAAGAATGCATTTTATTCTGTTCATACTGTCCAGTTTAGATGGGCGCCATTTTGTAAGATATGTGTTGCTCGGTCAAGTCTTGCACGATTATAATAACGACTTTTTTTTAAATTTATCGTCAGCTCGTACAATTATTATGATCTGTAGTTGTATTACACCTTAAGACTCTGAGACAACCCATAGTAAGCTAACTTAAATATAACACTTTTTTTATCAAT
Organism: Leucinodes orbonalis; assembly: GCA_019425675.1. Taxonomy (NCBI): domain Eukaryota; kingdom Metazoa; phylum Arthropoda; class Insecta; order Lepidoptera; family Crambidae; genus Leucinodes; species Leucinodes orbonalis. The sequence goes on from PQWD01008767.1 coordinate 30,655, forward strand.
TTTATATTTGTAGTCAAATTATTCATTAGCCGGTTAACGTCGTGCGATAAATTACTAAGCAAATAAATCGTCATATTGTTTTTGGTTTCTTTGTCAATCTGCTTTATCAATATCTTATGTTTAGTAGGTAAGGAAATGATATTTTTTTTGTTTTCACTAAGACAGTTAGTTACTAGATGCCCACAAAAATTATTTTCTAATATTTATAATTGTAACTCACTTTCTATCATAAGTTAGTACGTAAACATAATTATTAGTGATATTATTGGAATAAGACTCATAGGCATAATTAGTTTGTAAAGTTATGTTAAATTACATATAAAATCTGATTGCGTAATAACTAAAATGATTAATTCAAAACTTGTTATTTTTTCGGCTTGAAAACCTTTTTTAGAAAAAGTGACATAACGTCACTTTTTATTTTAAACCTACCAATCATAAGATTTAAAAGCAGATATAACAAAAATATTCTATACGCCACATCATCAAAGAAAAAGTATAAAGTGGTTACAACCGGTTAGGCGTAAATGATCGTAAACCGGTTAGAACCGAATGGGCACCCAACAACCGGATTGCTCGTCGCGCCGGTAGTAGTGCGGCCGGTTGTCCGGGAACACTGTCACAGCCGGGAACGGGTGTTGCTGGATGAACTTTAGCGTCACACGTATCTGGAATGAAGAAATACAATATCTTATTTTTAAAAAATGACAAATTACTACTTCACCAGTTAACACGTAAATTAAACGTCTAGAAAACCCTCAGCTCAAGAGAGCCATCTGCGCTCGCCATTTGCCCGGTGAAGCTGGAAAGGCCATATGAGGCCCAATTACAGTTTTTTTTTGTGAATGACTACTCATTCAGAAAAAAACTTCATGAACACAGTAGAAGAAATTGATTCCTCCGAGGCAGACAGTAGTCACAAAATATTTATAACAAACAATTTAAATGTTACCTGCAGATAAATTTGTATACAATATTGTAAGAAACAGTTGAATAGAGTGTCTGAGGAATAGTCAAAGTGCGTTTTGCGGGATAGTTGGGGTGCATTCCGAGGAATTGCTGAGGTTGCGTGCGTTTCGAGAAGTTCAAGTTCGTTTCAAGGAATGCCTAAGATGCGTTTGGAGGAATTTAAGTGCGGAATAGTTGAAGTGTAGTCTAGGCGCGTTTCAAGGAATGTTAAAGTGCGTTTCGCGGAGTAGTTCCAAAGCACGCCTTAGCTAGTTCCAAATGGCTGAGGTGCGTTGAAAAGAAAATTTGAGGTACATATTATGTTTTTCATCATTTTAACATATTCGAGCGCCGAGAATCCAGACAACAGGAAATCTATTGTGACTGGCGCCTTTAGGCGTCATTGGCGGTTAAAAGATTGAGGTATAATTTAAGTGCGTTTCGAGGAATAGTGAATGTTCAATTCAAGGAATATTTCAGGTACATTTTGTAGCACATTTGAACTCACTACACTAGAAACTCAGCTTCGAGGAATACTTAAATAATTCAAGTATCACGTACATTGTGCACAAAATGTGGGGGCTCCACAGCGGGTGTTGTGCTGAGGTGCTGCAGTATGAAGTCGTCGGACTGTTCTAGCCATAAATCCACGCCACGAAGGGGGTCATAGTTGAAAGGCCCGATGCGAAGCATGCCCACTGCGTTGTCGTATATATCAAGCACCTAGAAATAAATTTTTTTTAATACATGAAACAAATATCTAACGATTATCATATTTAAGTTAGGACTGATACCAGGCCCTCACGAAAACCGAAGGTTTTATAAGATTTTATGCACTGATTTCTAGATGACTACATTAAAGACTACGTATAGCAAATAATCCGCATACCATACCTTAATTCACTCGATAAAAACTTTTACCCCCAATTTAGATATCGGGGGTAAGAAATCGACAAAAAGTACATACATTCTACGTGCCATTAACTATCTTCACTAAAAATTCATTTCATTTGGTGTAATGGTTTACAAGTTGTTCTCCAGAGTCATCACGAACCGTCTCGCGTGTAGGTTTGATGATTTCCAGCCCCCCGAACAAGCCGGGTTCCGCAAAGGCTTCAGCACCATAGACCACATACATACGCTGCGGCAGGTTATACAGAAGACTAGAGAGTATAACCGGCCATTATGCTTGGCGTTTGTGGACTATGAGAAAGCCTTTGATTCGATCGAGACTTGGGCTGTGCTTCAGGCCCTCCAACGGTGCCATATTGACTTTCGCTATATCGAAGTATTGAGATGTCTGTACGAGAGCGCTACTATGTCAGTCCGTGTACATGAAGAGCTTACACAACCTATCCAATTGCACCGAGGAGTGAGACAGGGAGACGTTATATCTCCGAAACTGTTCACAGTTGCGTTGGAAGATATGTTTAAGCTGCTCGATTGGAAAGGACTTGGCATCAACGTAAATGGCGAGTACATCACTCATCTTCGATTTGCCGATGATATAGTAGTCATGGCAGAATCCATGGAGGATTTAGGCACTATGCTCGAAACCCTAGACGGAGCTTCTCAACAGGTGGGTCTTAAAATGAACATGGACAAGACGAAAGTCATGTCTAATGCCCATGTCGTACCTATACCGATATCAGTTGGAAGTTCTGTCCTCGAAGTTGTTGACGAATATGTGTACCTGGGACAGGTAGTCCAAATGGGTAGGTCCAACTTCGAGAAGGAGGTTTCTCGTCGAATCCAATTAGGATGGGCAGCGTTCGGGAAGTTAAGGCAGATCTTTTCGTCCAAAATACCTCAGTGTCTCAAGACGAAGGTCTTTGACCAGTGTGTGTTGCCAGTTATGACATACGGAAGCGAAACGTGGTCGCTCACTAAGGGCCTCTTGAATAGACTCAAGGTTGCTCAGCGTGCTATGGAGAGGGCTATGTTAGGTGTCTCCCTACGCGATAAAATCCGAAACGATGATATCCGTAGGAGAACTAGGGTGACCGACATAGCCCAGAGGATTAGCAAGTTGAAGTGGCAGTGGGCAGGGCACATAGTGCGTAGAACCGATGGCCGATGGGGCGGAAAGGTTCTCGAGTGGCGTCCACGTAACGGAAAGCGAAGCGTAGGCCGACCCCTAACCAGATGGACGGATGATCTGGTTAAGGTGGCGGGTAGCAGATGGATGTCAACTGCAAGGGATCGGTCCGCGTGGAAATCATTAGGGGAGGCCTTCGTTCAGCAGTGGACATAATTAGGCTGTAATGATGATGATGATGATGAATGGTTGAGATGTCAGCTGTTCTTTAGTACCCATATTACAGGCTAAAAGCTTAGTATGTCAGTAGTAATTTAAAAAAGAAATATCGTACCTGCTGCGTATGCGGTCCACCGGTGATCATCCGAGCTCCACGCAATGGTAATTCCGGTCCTTTATCAGCGAAGGAAGCTGGAAACAGGTCCCCAGCTCGCACGTCCACCCCCACGCCCGTGACCAACGGGGCCGCCGCGCCTCCCCCTAGCGCCGTGTTCAGCTCGCAGCAACACGCCAGCGTCAGTCTAATCTCCACGGACAGCGGTGGAGGACACTGGGAGACAATTAGGGGGCTGATTAGTGACATGTCAAAGCGATTACGATCAATAATGGTCTTTTCGGAGAGAAGACTAAGACAGTGTAGCTTTGAGAAGTAGCAAAAGAAAAATCCCATAAATCATTGCGGGAGGCTTCTGATCTCAGGTACACGCCAGCGGTCTATCGAGAAGATATTAAGGATGGAACGATACTGGGAGAAAACATTTTTTTTAGTAATTGCTACACGCCAATATCATAATGATAAATAATGGTCTTTCCGGAACGAGAGTGTGAACTTTGTGACACTGAGCGCAAATGTTATAAAAAAAGGAACATTAGTTTTTTAGTACAGGTAGGGGCGTAGGGAATAATGTTATTGCTGGAAGAGTCAAAAAGTCTATATCACTGTAAAAAAGTATCATGGGAAGGCCTAGGAATGAAAAAGTTCTCAGCTGACCAACGTCGCTCCTCCCCCTAGCGCCGGGTTCAGCTCCCAGCAACACGCAAGCGTCAGGTCTATCTCCACGAACAGGCGGTGGAAGGACACTGGGAGCAAATTTGTGGTTTCACTGGAATTACACGACAAGAAATTTCGATAAATACATGGTCTTTTCGGAAACAAGACCGAAGACAGTGTATAGCACTTTGAAGAAGTAGCAAGAGAAGAAATCCGCTCAATTATTGAGGCGGCTTATCAGCAACACACCAGCGGTGTGGTGTTGGAAAGATACTGGGAGAAAACATATTTTTTTAGTAATTGTTACACGGTCATGTAATCGTATTAACGATAAATAATGTTTTTGCCGGAACGAGAGTGTGAACTAACTATTAGGACACTGCGCGCAAACGTTATAAAGAAAAACACATTATCGTTTTTACATAGCCTACATATAGTTATAGACACAAATTACTATGTTTTTAATTTAAGAAGTTATTTACAATTTAAATTGTTTGTTTTCGTATGTGTAAAATGTATTCTGAGTAAAAGTTGTTGTGATACCGTAAGTTACATAATACTGCTACAAAGGCAATTTGCATTCCAAAACAACAACTACGCAGATGTCAATCGAATTATTGACTGTCGTGTGCGAGAATTCGCACATCGACATAAATACGCGTAAAACTTTTAAAAGATTTATAAACTACAGAAGGCATAATCTTACACCTAGAAATATCATCCTCATTGTATAGATACAATAGAGAGCTAGAGCTCTCCTTCTATTCTAATGATTACGTATAATGTAATCAGTCTACTCAGTGATGAAATATTCACAGAATGGACAACATTAAGGGGTCATTTAGACCGTTCTTCTTCGTCGTCTAGCGATTTACATCTAGCTCACATGGCAAATCAGCTGTGATTTCCAAATTAATCCTGCATTGCAGGTAGAATTACTTGTTGTATGTTTTAGTGTTTCGGAATGTACCTATGGGTGACTACCCAAGTTGAGTCTAGAAACTTTGACATCAAGGTCAGTTCGATTTAAGGTCTATTTGGTTATACCTGCAAAATAAATAGAAGAATATATTTATTAAAATAAACATGAGCGTATTTTATATTTGAGTTCGTATTTTATACTGTTTGATTTTTTAAAACCTACAATAGGTACTTAAGTTAATTAGTATGCATTTTGGGTATTTGCCATGTACAGTACCATAATGAACCAATGTAAGACCGGGTATGGTAGAGGATAAATAGATACATTTCGATATTGCACACATAACAAAAGTAATGCAATTTAGGCGGTCTTATCGCTTATAACGATTTCTTCCAGGCAACCTTACAAATAAGAATCAAAAAGATGAAGAAAGAGGAGACCCAGCATCCCTCGTCTTAGGTGACGGGCGCAGAGCGGTGTTGGCAGAAAATATTGACAGGTACTATTATTAATGTCCACTAACAATGCTTCTGTCATGTTCAGGCGTATCACTTACCACCAGAGGGGTTACCGCCATCTCTTAAAACAGTGTTTTATCATATTACTTTGTCTTTTCCGGTACAAAAATGCTGACGTGTCATTATATCAATACTGTTTTCAGAGATTGCGGTAACCCCCCTGGTGAGCGAACTTCACTTTATGTCATGAAATATATGTAGGCGTTCAAATAACTTTAAAATTGCTATGAAATAGAAGGATATACCTTTCTCTAATACTAAGCTTGAGTAACCTTCTGTATTTGTTTGGTTAAGTGTCAAACAATATAGAGCCCACTCTAATAAAAATCAACGTTGGCAGCTATACAGTGTACATTGCGCGACCTTTGCGTCAATCTTAATAATTTAGTTCCGACTTCGCGGTACGTACTGGTAATTATAATTAGGTTACACGGGTGTCATATAAAAATGGCATTTACGTAAGTCAGTTACATGTACGTTGATTATTTGTTTAGAACTTTTCCAATGCTCGGAATACTAGGTGGTAGACTCGGTACTGAGTCGTCAAGTACACCGCAGTGCCAGATATTGTTTATGGGGATGAGGCACTGTTGCTTGTAAAATTACCGGGTAAAAGTACGGGCGCTAGGAGGGGGCATCATAGTAGTAGTCAAGTTAGACTTATAAGGTATTTGTTATTGTACGTTGGTATAGTACTTAAAAATAGTCGGGGGGGGGGGGGGGCAAGACCTCCACCGGTTCGCGTTGCAACTACAGAGGTATGACTGAGGCTTCTTCTGCAGAGTTACTGCCAATTAATTTCTAGCACTCACGCATAATATTGCGAAGAGCTCGTCGAGTACCGGTGCGGGTCAGTGAACCCGCCGACCAGCTGCAGCTCGAGCCGCTTCGGGATAGCTACAGCCAGTTGTTGGGACCCGGGCCACCATAGCTGCGGCCGCCTCTGCTGTTCCTGACCGTCAAGTGTGCCAGAGACTGGCGCCTGATCTACGCAACAATAATTAAAAAATAATTTTAAAACTCCGCCGCCAAAGATTAAATCCAACTATGTCTGTCATATGGTATATTGCATTCTACTAGTCAAGCCCTTTTACTTGATTGATAAATGATTGAGTTGAGAAAAAAAGTATGAATTTTCTGTGGCGGCCATCATGATTTTTAATTTTGACATAGTCTATAGTATATCACTATTCAAGCCCTTTCGTTTGCCCCACATTTAGGGGTTTGTGTAAAAATACGTAAACGGCCATTTTGTTGCATCTGAGAAGAATTTTCATCAAACATAGCTAGTACACTCTCGCCATATTAATTTTCAGACAAAAAAAAAACTAAATTCAAATCGGTTCATCCGTACGTTGCATCGGGGTATACAAAAATATGTTTGAAGTTCACTCTTGGATAACACATAGGCATATTTTATACTGTGGGTCATACCGCGGGGCAATACTAGTAAATAAAATATGAGGTCCTTGACGGGCGTTATCTATGAGTGGGTCTTTAATAAAATATAAGTCGATGCGATAAGAAGATAGCCAATTTATAGGTATGAGTAATGCGTTAATTCTGTTAACACTCCCTGTATTTGATATAGATTGGTTTGTTTTAGTCGTTATCTATCAATAACTGACATGACTACCATCTTCATCTAAGTTCACTTGCGAGCTGAGAAACTAAAGCTTCGTTTCTGTGTAAAAGTAACGACCTCCTTACACTTGGGGCAGAAATTTCACACTCCTTAATGATGCATCAAGTGATGGGCGGCAAATAATGATTCCAATTGGGTATGACTTTACTCAGTTAAAGTGTCGTTATATCTGCGAAATTAGCTACAACAGAGTTTCCGGTTCCATATTGTCAGACAAACATTTTTTACAACAGTTTGTATAACAATTTGAATGTTATTCCATTCTATATAATATATAAAGATAATATAGGTATATAAGTTGCTAGAGAGCTGTGCTTTTGTCTGAAAGTATTTAATAAATTTATATGATATGATATTGATATATGATTATGATGATTAAATTATGATATATGATTATGAATGATATATGATGCATGCCTATAATAATAAACATTTACCTGAATGCCTGACGACTACTATAATACATGATGTGGCGTCATCTGATCCGATTATGTTCACATTTCTGTAAAGAAAAAAAAAATCATTATTTAGGTTCATTATGCATTGCATTCGTAGAATGCAAAGACCCTTTAAATAACATATTATTTTTTTACAAAAAGTTTCAACTTCTTGTAAAAATGCTAATATTCATATTATAATGATTGAAAGGTCCAATACAACTAGGAATATATAGTAAAAACACGACCTAAGCCAAGATTTAATCTGACGATCTAATTGCGGCACAGCAAGCTGCCGCTGCTCCTCAAGCTGCCGCAAGCTCCCCGTGTTCGTCTAACAGCAGTTCGGCGATAGTTACCGCTAGTAAAAGTTATAAATGCAGCTAAATGCTGTATCACCGCATCCCTTTACAAGTGATGGTGCAGTTTTTAACAAATACTTACGTAGTAAAATCGATCGAGTCTCACTAAGGTTCGGCACTGCCGCTGAGGCCTTCGCTGTCCTAGCTTACCGTATGTAGGAATATATAGACGACCGTATCAAATAATAAACTCGAGTATCACTGACACTGTCACCGCCGCCAGCTCTCACTGCCCCACGTATAGCAGTTCGGATGGCAGCACCTGCCTTGGTGCTGTAGCCAGTAATTACATCGCATAGTCGCTACGTCCCTTTCCCGCGATGATGCTAACACTTACAAATAACAAACTCGAGGCACATGCGTCACTGTCGTTCAACCAACAACTGAGTTTCTGTTGAGTTGGAGCACCTCGATGCTGTGCCACCACACCCATTTACCCCAATAAAGTCTAGTGTCACTGTCGTGCAGACGCTGCGGCTCCAGTTGTCTTAGCTTATGTAGGAATATACAAAAGGCCAGGCGGCCGTACTTTGTGCAATCGCAACAGTTCTTTTTCTGTGACGACCCATTTGGTGCTGCGGTTGAGACGTCAACTGCAACACTAAGGGTTCGATTTCCGGGCAGTACATACATTTATGTGCATGAACATGTCTGTTTGTAATTATTTGGGTGTTTTCTATGTATAATATGTATGTATTTAAAAAAATGTATATAAGTATGTTTATCCGTTGTTTAGTACCCATAATACAGGCTTTACGCTTAACTTGGGTCTAGATGGCACTGCGTGAATGTCAGTGGATATTATTATGTTTTTTTACACAAATAATAAACTGGGGCCTCACTGTCATGCGGCACTGCCGCCGCGAGTTCCCTCTGGCCGACGTACAGCAGTCCGGGCGGCGGCACCTGCCTCGCGGCTGCAGCCAGGAGTTGCGCCGCGGCATCCCGGTACCCGGGGTGGGAGGCGAGCAAGGCACGCACCGACGTGGGACACTCGTCCGCTAGGACGCCGTTCAACACCACCACCATGCTCACACTGGAACACAGTACCGTGGATTGTTAAACACTAAGAAAAGTATCAAACTGCAGGACATTCATTAAAGAGATGAAATAATAACTAATAAATAAGAGTTACTCGGAGCGTCGGTGGTTCAAATCCCGCCACGTACCAATGTGTTTTCGAATATTCGGAATTATATGTACGTTATCCGACGCTCTTACGGTGAAGGAAAACATCGTGAGGAAACCTTCATGCACGCCTGCGAAGAGATTCAAAGGTTGTGTGAAGTCCAACCCGCACTGGGCCCGCGTGGACGACTAAGGCCTAATCACCCGCCACGGGTGGGCTCGTGCCCCTCGGTGGGGACGTTTGCTGAGCTGATGATGATGATGGTAAGTGTATACTATATTTTATAAATGTTTACTGATTTAAGATACTCATTAGCTCACACAGAACCTACTATTGGTTACATACATAGGAAAACCTGTTACTGGCTACACTTGATGTAAATAAATACTGTGAAGTTATTTTTAAACACGCTGTTGGTTTTCTTACAAAATAAATAAATAAATGGTATAAAATAATTTTTAATGATAAGTTATAAAATGTATGTACGTAAGTATAAATAACTTAAACAGCAATTGATAGTTAGAAAGTATCTCAGATTGTGTTTTTGTTGCTATTCTTGTTATGTATTCTTATTCTTGTATGTTAGAACTATGCTAACATCGATTGTTTAGTGTTTCGTTTACATTTGAAAATGTTTTAAAAATATTGTTTTGTTATTTTTAAGTATTTTTTTTTAAATTATTACTTTTGTGATAAGAAAATTATATAGGATGTTTGGCGCATGTTCCAACTTTATAAGGTACAGGCAACGATACCTTGTTACAACCAAGTGGGTTGTCCCTGTGTGTTAAGATTATAATTTAAGTCATAAAATTGAAAAATTTCATGGATAACCACCAGCCTAAATAATATAATTGGAAGGCGTCCACAGTAGGATAGCTACCTAAAGCTTCCCGAGTTACGCGCATTCTCGATGCTCAATTTTCGGAATGTCAATTGGGCTCAAAAAACCATAAATATTTGTTTTAATTTAAAACCCAACTTACTCCAATTATTCACCTCATAAAATATCCTAATATAAGTTTTAGAAGTGTATCATCATGCCACACCATACAAAATGTGTGAAAAATTATTGTGTTTGAATAGATCGAAAAAAGGTAGCCCAGTTAATTTGTCAGTCAGCTTTTCTATTGTGTTGCTGTAATGTATTCGGCGCGGCGCGGGGTCACGCGACTGACACCGGCTCGTAGGGCTCCCTTACCTTCAAATGCACACGACACGTTAAACACGCGTACAATTCCAAATTTTCATATTCAAACATGCTTTATTCATNTGTCATGTTCAGGCTATACCACAGAGGGGTTACCGCCATCTCTTAAAACAGTGTTTATATATTACTTTGTTTCGGTACAAAAATGCTGACGTATCATTATATCAATACTGTTTTCAGAGATTGCGGTAACCCCCCTGGTGAGCGAACTTCACTTTATGTCATGAAATATATGTAGGCGTTCAAATAACTTTAAAATTGCTATGAAATAGAAAGGATATACCTTTCCTCTATACTAAGCTTGAAGTAACCCTTCTGTATTTGTTTGGTTAAGTGTCAAACAATAGAGCAGCCCACTCTAATAAAATCAACGTTGGCAGCTATGCCAGTGTTCATTGCGCGACCTTTGCGTCAATCTTAATAATTTAGTTCCGACTTCGCGGTACGTACTGGTAATTATAATTAGGTTACACGGGTGTCATATAAAAATGGCATTTACGTAAGTCAGTTACATGTACGTTGATTATTTGTTTAGTACTTTTCCAATGCTCGGAATACTAGGTGGTAGACTCGGTACTGAGTCGTCAAGGTACCACCGCAGTGCCAGATATTGTTTTTTGGGGATGAGGGCACTGCTGCTTGTAAAATTACCGGGTATAAGAGATCTGACATCTGTCATCTCGGATTACGAGTGGCAGGGCAGTGTTAACGGAAAATAATGTCTACTTACTGTAATTAATTTCCTTCAACACTGCACCTGTCACGGTAAGGCGTTACACTTACCACCAGGAGAGCGCACTGACCGCCCCGACAATTTATGACATAAAATCCACTAGACCACGTAGACAAGGGCGGATCCAGGTTAGGCGCTAGGAGGGGGTCACATAGTAGTAGTCAAGTTAAGAACTTATAAGGTATTTTGTTATTGTACGTTGGTATAGTACTTAAAAATGGCAAGAACCTCCCCCCGGTTCCGCCGTTGCAAAATAGAGAGGTATGACTGAGGCTTCTTCTGCAGAGTTACTGCCAATTAATTTCTAGCACTCACGCATAATATTAGCGAAGAGCTCGTCCGAGTACCGGTGCGGGTCAGTGAACCCGCCGACCAGCTGCAGCTCGAGCCGACCTTCGGGATAGCCTACAGCCAGTTGTTGGACCCGGGCCACCATAGCTGCGGCCGCCTCTGCTGTTCCTGACCCGTCCAAGTGTGCCAGAGCAACTGCGCCTGATCCTACGCAACAATAATTAAAAAAATAATTTTAAAACCTCCGCCGCCAAAGATTAAAGTACCTATGTCTGTCATATGGTATATAGCATTCTACTAGTCAAGCCCTTTTACTTGATTGATAAATGATTGAGTTGAGAAAAAAATATGAAATTTTCTGTGGCGGCCATCATGAATTTAAATTTTGACATAGTCTATAGTATATCACTATTCAAGCCCTTTCGTTTGACCCCCACATTTAGGGGTTTGTGTAAAAAATACGTAAACGGCCATTTTGTTGCCATCTGAGAAGAATTTTCATCAAACATAGCTAGTACACTCTCGCCATATTAATTTTCAGACAAAAAAAAAACTAAATTCAAATCGGTTCATCCGTACGGGAGCTTCGATGCCACGGACATACACACACATAGACACGTCACACTTAAAACAACGCGTCTTTTTTGCATCGGGGTATACAAAAATATGTTTGAAGTTTCACTCTTTGGATAACACATAGGCATATTTTATACTGTGGGTCATACCGCGGGGCAATACTAGTACAAATAAAATATGAGGTCCTTGACGGGCGTTATCTATGAGTGGGCTCTTTAATAAAAATATAAGTCGATGCGATAAGAAGATAGCCAAATTTATAGTATGAGTAATGCGTTAATTCTGTTAACACTCCCTGTATTTGATATAGATTGGTTTGTTTTAGTCGTTATCTATCAATAACTGACATCTTCATCTCAGATCACTTGCGAGCTGAGAAACTAAAGCTTCGTTTCTGTGTAAAAGTAACGACCTCCTTACACTTGGGGCAGAAATTTGTAACATTCTTTAAAGATGCATCCAAGTGATGGGCGGCAAAATAATGATTCCAATTGGGTATGACTTTACCGCAGTTAAAGTGTCGTTATATCTGCGAAATTAGCGACAACAGAGTTTCCGGGTTCCATATTGGTCAGTACAAACATTTTTTACAACAGTTTGTATAACAATTTGAATGTTATTCCATTCTATATAATATATAAAGATAATATAGGTATATAAGTTGCTAGAGAGCTGTGATTTTGTCTGAAAGTATTTAATTAAATTATGATATATGATTATTATGATATGATATATGATTATGATGATTAAATTATGATATATGATGATATATGATGCATGCCTATAATAATAAACATTTACCTGAATGCCTGACGACTTATCATCATGATGTGGCGTCATCTGATCCGATTATGTTCACATTTTCTGTAAGCAAAAAAAATCATTATTTTAGGTTCATTATGCATTGCATTCGTAGAAGCAAAGACCTCTAAATGACATATTATTTTTTTACAAAGTTTCAACTTCTTGTAAAAATGCTAACATTCATATTATATGATTGAAAGGTCCAATACAAACTAGGATATATAGTAAAACGCGACTAAGCAAGATTTAATCTGACGACCTAATTGCGGCACAGCAAGCTGCCGCTGCTCCTCAAGCTGCGCAAGCTCCCGTGTTCGTCTACAGCAGTTGGCGATAGTTACCGCTAGTAAAGTTATAAATGCAGTAAATGCTGTATCACGATCCCTTTACAAGTGATGGTGCAGTTTAACAAAATACTTACGTAGTAAAATCGATCGAGTCTCACTGAGGTTCGGCACTGCCGCTGAGGCCTTGCTGTCCTAGCTTACCGTATGTAGGAATTATAAGAGGACCGTATAAATAATAACTCGAGTATACTGACACTGTCACCG
>PQWD01008768.1:0-75047 GCA_019425675.1 Leucinodes orbonalis
AATTTTATATATATGTTTTACTATTTAAGACTTAAATGTAAGGGAAAAATTAAAAAAAAAATAACATTGAAAGGTTCGTTAAGATATGCATATTCTATAAAGATTTCATATAAAATGTTATTGAAATTAAGTTGTTTACTTGGTGAAATCCATAAATTGGATTGCAATTTTTGCAAAAACAAAAATAATATGAGATATAAATAAACATTTTATATGAAAATATTGTTTTTAAGAAAAAGCATGGCAATTAGCCTTAGTACCACGATGTCTTTGTCCTTCTGTCTGTTTGTATTTACGCCTGGGATTCACACTATGTAATGCGAGTCTTCAATATTTTATGTATATAACAGCAAAAAATCCATATACATTCATCGAATATTCTTAGTATTCTAAGAACAACAAATGAAATATTGAAGTCCCGTAAACTGCTTGCTACCCGCAGACCGGGCTCGCTTCAGTCTAGACATTAATGTTCTCACTTTAGTATTAATATTTCTAGTTTATAAATCTTGTATTTCGATTGCAGACAAAATACGTCCAGTAATGACAGAACGATGATAAATAATAAGTAAGTCGTCCAGATAAACAGTGGCTTTCGGAGCTTGACGCTCCAACGTTTTTGCAAAGCGTGGCTTCACCCATCCGCGCATTTCAAAGCTCGAATTATCGTTCTGTACATATGTTTGATGCTAAACTAATGTTTTTTTGTGTATTTTAATCAACAGCTTCCGTAGACTGTAACCTGATAGAAACCCTGTGTTGAGTCTACACTAAACTATTGAGAGTTGATAAATGGCATTACTAATTTCTTAATTAACTAATCAATAAAGTCAATTTAACAAATATCAATTTTAAAAAAGAAATTAAGTCAGATTCAAAATCTTCGTTTTATATTTTGTTTAAATAAATTAATCGTCTTTATAACTTTGACATTTCTTATGGAATTGTATATCAAAAGTAACCTATATAAAACAATATAAACCATAGATTTTGAATCGAACTCAACTAAACTAGCATTTAAACTAATAAAACAAACTTCTATTACAAACTCAAACCTACCTTTTTACTTAATTGTATTATTTTAAAAAATAACAGTACAATATAGATAATTTTAATCTCAAATAAAAAAAGTTTTCTAAAACCACCGTAACCATTTACCAACTCTCAGTTACCAGTAGCGTCTAACTTAACCATAACGTGCATGCGGGCTAGGAGCAGCATAACCGAGGAGAGTGTAGTGGTGCGGTCGTTGAACTTGCCGGAGGTGAGGACGGCGGTTCTGGTGGACCACCCCCACCCCCGCCACCCCCCCGACCCCCCGAAGGACAGGCGACCCCCTCCGCCGCCCCCGAGACGGATATCGCTACTAAAGTACGAAGACAGCGCTACGCCTTAGGGTGAGGGGCTCTTTAGCATCGGGGTAGGCCATTTACATTCGCTAACGAGTTTGAAGTCTACTTTTATGTCATAAACTTCCTGTTAATAAGGATTCCGGACACAATAGGAAATCTATTCTGTATGTTGAATATACAACTGCGGCGGTTAAAGGGTTAGAATTTTAAGAAATTTGAATGTTAGCTTTGAGTAAGCTTGGATTATATTGTATGTGGTATGAAATTGGTAGTATCTTTCCCAAGTTCCCTTGAACTTTGTATCTCCTGGTTGTTTTTAGACTTTTTGCCGTCGGCTTCAGATGACCTTCACAACTCACTGGATTATCAGCTGGTTCGTCAATAGACTGTCAAAGACTTGCTAAAGACATGTCCTCACAAACAATAGATCTTATAATTTCTCTCCGCGAAAACTGAGTTAATGGTTTAATATTGGTAGATTTATTTCTCTTTTTTTCATGAATACTACAGATTAGAATTTAAAAGAAACCGTCCAGCCACTCTATACCCGTGTAAACGGTGCAAAAACCCCACAGTATCGTGATCTAGTAACATCTGAAGTAGCGATTAACGGGTCATTAAGTAAATAAGGGATCCCATCAGCGAGGGCCCTTGGCTCCCGAGTGTCTGGATCGTTACCTTAATCACCCTAGTTCCGATACAACGCTCACCTCTACACCCGCCCATAAACCTCGTACTTGTAAATATATATTTTCTATGTCACAGCAGAACTGTAATCAAATATCAGCAGTATTCTTTCCCCTTTGTTGTCGTTATTATAGTTGTTTTTAACACTCTAGAAAAACATAGGTACCTTTACTATAGCCATAATTCATTCTTCATTGTGTTAAAAAATAAAAGATTAGTATCATATAGAATTTGACTTACCTCAGTTTTAGCACATTGCGGAAGATCAGGAGCTTAGACAAGTGTGCTACGTTTTGTACCTATCATTAGGGAATATCATCACTAGTTAAAATATGTCGTTCTCATTTTATGCTTCTGCACAACGGTGTACAAAAGCTTACTTTGGATTATCCGATCCCAAACAAACCATCAATTCAAGTACAAACCATCCAGTATTGGTTTGTGCTCAAAGTCAGTCCGTTATTCGGCAGAATGCCCCTGAGACGCGATTGAAGTTGGCTTGTATCACAAATGTAGACTTCCTAGTCTAGGAACCCAAATATACATCTCACTACTAGGCTAATCTGAACTCAAAATTGCTAGCGATATCAACTAGGATTATATTCTCACTTGTCTAAGTTCCTGCAAGCAACGCTTCGAGTGTAGAATCATTGTTACTAACACCGTTCGTAAAGCACCATTTAGCGCACAGCACACTTCATGTATTGGCTAGCATGTTTAGGAATCAGCGAAAGGTTTATGTAGAGGCATAGACTCGTTCCGTACTCTGTTCGGCTGAGTTAACTAGGTAATAAAGTTTGTAAAATGAATTTGAACCCTGTTTCGGTTGAATAAACTTCATATTCTGATAAGACCATCTATCCAGTAATAGGTTTTGTCTCACATTTGTGCAGTTTATTCGTAAATTTCAGATAACATTTGACTTTGAAATTTTGATACAGGTTGTCTCCTAATTCTTGCATGTGTCCCGTGTTATTTCGAGAATATGCCATGGATGTTATATCACTCCATTCATCACCACCACTGTTCTAAGTAGATTTCAAACTCGACAGAAGCACCGCATTCACAACGTCGTCATCACATCATCACGACAACATCACTATGTTCATTTCTTTTAAAACCAACTAATTCTATTACTTCTTCTACTAAATTGTGGGTAATTTGTAATGCATGAGCATGTTCTTCTTGAGATGGGGTCTAGTACTCAAATAAGGGGGATTTACAACTCTTTGGCGTCTTTTTTGACATATTTTTATGTATTTAATGAAAATAACAGATTATATTACTCTTCTGTATCAAAATGTTTCTATTAGACTTTTTTGGTATTTTTACCAATACCAATATATTCTTTGATTTTAAGAAATATAATAAAAAGTAAAATTATTCAAATAAAAAGATGCCAAAAGACAAACAAAACGACATAAAAAGATTAATGAACTAATCAAAAAGTAACATTTGCAGTTACGAGACCCGTCTGTACGACACCCCGCGGCCCGCTCACGATGTCAGGACCGAGGAGCGCAGGTTTGAGTCTAGCCAGTACCAATCCAAGGAGAAGTACGGCTACGACGCGCCTAAGGGCTCCCCCATTAGCCCAATGTTTAACGCCAGAGAACTCAAATTCGATGACAAACCAGAGCCCATATACTCCTCGCTTAAGAAACCCAAGTCCACGTACGACGGTGTCGGGCAAACTTTCTCCGAACACCAAGTCTCGACCGAGGCCATACCCGGCGGCACAAAGCACTCAGAGTTCACGGTCAAAAGCGAGTCCTACCAGAGCTACCCCAAAACTGAGTTCCTCAAGACGGAGTCGCGACAGGAGACAAAGTCCCCGTTCGCGACCTCCACGCCTTCCAAAGACTTCCCCAAAACTTCGTCTGAGCTGGTCAAAGCGGCGACCCCAGACTACGACAGGATATCCTCCCCTTACGGCAAGGAAGTGAACAGCTTCTCCGGCCCCAATTTCATGGAGGAAACCACCACGGAAGTCAAGGAAATACCGAATGGCACGCAAAAGATTACAACAACAAAAATATACAGCTCCTCCCTGTCAACATCACGAGTACTAATACGAAATACGAACCGATCAAATTGGAGGGTATCGACGAACTGTCCAAGTCGTTCGACAACGAATCCAGGTTCAGCACTCTGGACTCTCGGTTCAACACTTTAGAGTCCAAAATGAGCTCGGACACGAGCCGCTCGTTCATGAGGCCTTCCGAATTCCAGTCGTCCGACTACCAGTCCACCACGAACGTGACTAAAGTCAAAAAGCCGGCGGATCTAGCCAAAGAATTAGACACTATGGACAAAAAGTTCTCCAAGCAAACCATCACCTCGGAAACCATTGAGCGGAAGTCGGTCATGACCAGCTCCCACAAATCCGAGACTAGTTCGACCGTCACCAAAAAGTTCGGCAACTTCTAGAAGGTACTGGCCGTGTGTCGCTTCTGTCAGATTGACAGCTGTCAAATCGGTGCTGCCAATGTGACAGCTGTCAGTGTGACGTTTCTGCGTTTGTACAATGTGTCTTATGGTGTTAAGCTTAGAGTGTAATGTGGAATGCACGCACTATTAGTTTGTGTATGTGATCTTGTGACTTGAGTGGCTCGATATTGTCTCGACATATAGTACGTAATAGATATAAGATTTTACTCGTAATATTAATTTTATATTCAGTTATAATCTGTTGAAATTGGCAGCATATAAAAAACTTATCGCATTTATTTACATTACTTGACAAATAAGTCACAAGAATATGTACACCATTAGAGAATATATTGATCTGCGGTGCTATATAGTTTTTTATTTATATATAAAATATGAAAAACGCAGTGCTTACGTGGGTTTTAGTACGAAGAGTGTTTATATTTAATAATTTTATAAAAAGTTGAATTATTCATGAATTTTATAACAAGTTCGACAGGTCTGGAGCATAAACAAAAACAAATATTTTATACGAAATGAAATGAAAATCATTTTGAACGAAAATGCTACATGTATGTACTTTAAATTAAGCTCCAAGATTTTTTTCAAATAGACCTGCCTATGCGTTTTGGAATGTAATTTTGTGAAGTATCAATCCATCCGATTGAAATAAAAGTAACTCTTTAGTTATAATATGTCCCTTTTACAAAAAAATGCAGTAAATATAAAAAAACATATTGTATTTTCATAATTAAAAGAAGTTACGTTTCAAAATGCATGGTTGCCAAACGAATCACAAAGTGCTAACCCCCAATAAGGGGAACTTATTCTGAATGCCTTTATAAATAAATTAATATTTATAATGTAATTCAAGCCTTGTACGGCTTGATATTTCATTAAATACATTTTAATCGTGAATCATCAAATTACTTGTAAAATAAATATAAAATAAAATTCATAATGATTATACCAATTTTCTAGAAATCTTCAACTTAATGCTTAACCAACGAAACACGATATAGACAAGTACTATTACACTATTGGTGGTTAGTTTGAGAAGAATTAAAACTGACATTGGTCCCAAGAGTCTCAAGCTGTTGTACTGAAAAAATACAAATTTTAATAAATTGATTTATACATTAAAATGTTTTCAATGAAACTTAAATGAATGTTGCCATGCGTGCCATTAAATATATTTATTTTAACATTGTGCCTTTATTGTGAAAAATATTGAAATCTCAATGGCGTATATACAAGCGACTTCCAGTCATAATATGAGAATTTGCAATGTCAATCTAAGCAGAGACTGAATGACCTATTTTATTCCACGATTGTATAAAAATTGCTTGTGTATATGCCAATATATACATAAAAACGTGCCATTTACAACAGCCATGTATAAATTATACGTTGTATATAAACTGACTAGAATATACTTCAGTAGTGATTTTTGGTGCAATTTCTTAATCTAAAATAACAAATTTACTAATGTATGTTAAGAAATGTTTACTTATACATTTGACTGTACTAAACTTATTTGAAATTAACACCGTAATAAACTAAACTGGGAGACAAATTTCTATATAGAGTTAGTGGATGTTGAAATTATATTGATGTTAGGGAATTAAGACATTTGAAACGTGAAAAATTTTATGATGAATGAATATAAATTAAGTGACAAATAAGTCTTTGAGCAATGCGTCCTACCCGTACTAACATACGCAGCTGAGACACTGACTGCGGGATTGGTTCACAAGTTCAAAGTCACTCAACGCGCAATGGAGCGAGCTATGCTTGAAGTCTCTCTTAGGGATAAGATCAGAAATGATTTAATTCGTAAGAGAACTAAAGTGACCGACATAGCCCGCCGGATCAGCAAGTTGAAGTGGCAGTGGGCTGGTCACGTATGTCGCAGAACTGATGGCCGTTGGAGCAGACGAGTTCTGGAGTGGAGACCGCGTCTTGGCAAGCGTAGCGTAGGACGCCCTCCGGCCCGATGGACCGACGACTTGCGAAAGGTCGCTGGTGGAAGCTGGATGAGAAAGGCGGAGGACCGGGATGCCTGGCGCAAAATGGGGGAGACCTATGTCCAGCAGTGGACTGCAATAGGTTGAAGAGAGAGAGAGAAGTGACAAATAATGCTTATTATTGAATTCGCACGAATATGCAGATTATAATATAATTTTCAAATGCAAACTTATGAAAGTGTCGTATTTATAGAGATATATTGCACGTTCAATATAACCGCTTGATTTGAAGCCCATTTTTATTAATAATGAAATTTGTCTGACCGTTTATATGGGGTGTTTTTGTAATCTCGCTATTTACAAATAAAATATATTAACGAGAATAAAAATACTTGTAATGTTTATAATTTTAAATTCTTTTTATAGCACGATAGTAACGGTGCACTCGACCGAGGTAGCTTGAAGATCCAGATTACACGATAAAAAATTAAGTATAAATTACGTAGTGCCTTAATTTTTGCAGCTTCGTTTTGTAACATTTAATGTATAGAGATGCCGCGAAAGCGTTTCGTCCACTGAAGGTAGAAAACCAATTCTAATAGAGTAGATTTTGGTACTCTCAGACTAAAAATGACTTGTGACAAAATTTTGCAAATATGGCCAAATAATAAAAAAAACATTTCATAATACATTGAAATGTATTTCTCAAATGTTTTTTATTTAATAAAAACTAATTAAATCCGTTTATAAACAAGATATTCAAGGCGTTTTAATTCATTTTAGGTCATTTTTATTCTGAGGATACAATTTATATGATAAGTATAGCTATTTATTATAAGTAACGATATACGCCCTTATTAAAGTAGTATATTTAGCGGCTACATCACTCGTATAATCGATTATTGTGTAACTGATATTTTTAATAGAGTTTAAAAACTTATGAATTGGCATCTATGTAATCCTTTGTACTTAAGGGTGTAAAATTGGGCTCTAAAGTGTCTTATTGATTGTACTTCGATGTGTTATGTAATGGACATTGGCTATTAGTAACTACTAATTATTATAATTTGAAATATTCATTGTAGTTTTTGATACATTTTGAGATACACATATATTTATGTGGAGACACATATTATACCCGAAATATTTAACTTGTTCAGTAGAATCACATTTGTTTTTTTTTACCATAACCATACTTTTTATAATAAATGTTTGTTACTTTCATTGCAATTAATTGGTAATTTAATTTCGGCTTTGTGGTCGACAACTATCGTTTACGTTTTCAATAACACTAAAGGACTAATATTTTGGCGTAGTGTCTAATTCTAAATATTTCGGGTATTATATCGATAAGCATGTATACGTAGTGTGTACATGCTTTAGTATAGAAATTATAACAAATACAATTATCTTTGTAGCTATTTTAATGTCTATTTGCAAAACCAAATAAAATCACTAATCGTTCATTTTTTATTGTTTAGTCATTATGAATCGATTTGAATTATTAATTATTGATTTTGTTAATGCGTTTTTGAGATTTTATTTTAGTTCGGTGCGGCTTATCTTTACGTTTGGGCATTGTTCGCTCCATATTACTTGTAATTGTACGTAATAAATATAAATAAACATTTGACTAATAATTGTGGCAGTTTTATTGATAGAAACACCAGATTCAACTGTAACTTTGATATATTCGTAGAGGATCATTATGTGATTTATTTCCAAAACACACTTTAGGATAGCTAGGTAAAAATTCAATATTATTATACAATTAATACTGTAGAGGTATTAAATATGCTGTTAAATATGGAAAAGGTTTTTCTAGCATTCAGCATGAATGTTTAACACCAACACACATCACATCAACACCATATAGTAACATTCAAACACTGCACAAACTGACAAGTGAGATATGCCCCGACGGCGGGGACCATCGTCACGAGTCTCGTAAGTTCGCTCAGTCTCTATTCGCGTAACCGGCATGTGAGAGGCCGCTTCTCTGCCCAAACATATGTTACCAAGCACCCCCGCCCCTTCCTCAACGCCCTAAGCTGAGGTTCGAGTTCCACTCTGGGACGCCCTTAGGCTCGTGTAAATTTTAACCTGGACGGCTATTTGCGGCCAACAGTAGTTAGTTCGCAAAAGAAAACCAGTGATAAATCGAACGCCTATAGCGAGTAAATAAAAATACCAATTTATGGTCACATTGACTACACAAAGGTGGTCTAATAAAACGACATATATTTTGCATTGCGTGTAATACAAATTATAAATATGACAACATACAAAAAGTCAGTCTGCAAAAAATTATAACAGTGAACATCGCTTATGCGTCTACGTTAGCCGGCCATTCGACATGGTGACATTCCAGCAACACTTCCATTACAAACAATAAACAAATAGTCTATATTATAGACAATAAGTACCGATACAAAAGATAGGTGACAACATTATAAATTACATCCATTCTTAATTAATATTGCTGTATTTACTATTTTTTTAAAATAGGTTCAACTCATACAAATAATAAAGCTTAATTCACACATAGACATGATGAACTTTAAAATAAAGAATACCATTTTAATAATAAATTTACACAAGTACATTAAGGTATAGGTACATTAAACAATGGCAAGTTTTAAAATATAATTGGTACTATTTACATAAAAAACCGTTGTCACCGAAAAGATAATGTGTATCAAAATAGACAGTAGGTACGATGACTGCATACGAAAAGGTAAACGAACTTCACTTTAATTTGGTACCGAATATTTTTCATGGACAATTGCTCACCAATCTTTAGTCAGATATTATTTAAATAGTTTTTTAACACACATACAACCATTGCCGGCGTATATCGACATTCTATGACTACGCACACACGCACACGGTCTACTTAGTAAATTACTATTTGTCTCCTAATGACGATCTTACAAAAATTATGCCTATTAAAAATTTTCAATAGCGAACTTGCCCAAAACTTTGCAGGGCAAGGTTTCGTGCAAGATTTCTTAACTTTTTCCATAATACATGACACTACATAGGTAATAATCAATGGATTCCTCTAATTACTGAATGAGGCCTTATTTTATAAACGCGTCATTAGAAATCAAACAGTATATTGAGTACATACAACAAACCTATAGCCTTATTCTATTCATTATCAACAACACCGATTGTAGCTCAGTTCCTAGACTTAATCTTGCATAGAACTAAAGTACTGTGAACTATATTTGCAGTGAGATACAACATGACTCCTCCTTGCATAATTGCAACTAAAAGACAAACGTGAAAAATGACTGTATTTTTTGTAACAAAATTCTATTTATATTCTATACTAGCTGTTCCACGCGGTATAAGATATTCTTCCGCAGTAAAACGTAGCCTATTTTGTTTGTCTCGAGTTTCAGCTAACTATAAATTATTGTTTATTTATTTTCCTATGAGAGCGTCGGTGGCTCAGTGGTGTGGACTGTCGCCTTCCTACCGGGGAGGGCTGAGGTTCAAATCCCGTCACGTACCAACGTATTTTCGAATTTTCGAAAAATATATGTACGTTATCCGACGCTCTTACGGTGAAGGAAAACATCGTGAGGAAACCTTCATGCACGCCTGCGAAGAGATTCGAAGGTTGTGTGTGAAGTCGTCCAATCCGCACTGGGCCCGCGTGGATGACTAAGGCCTAACCACCCTATACGGGTAGGCTCGTGCCCCTCGGTGGGGACGTTTAATGAGCTGATGATGATGATGATGATTTTCCTTAAATAAATAAACAATAATTTAACAATATCTCTCGAACAAAAGTAGCCTAAGTTTGTCCTTATATTACATTAGCTATCTGCCAGTACAAGCCCCGTAAATAAGTAAAACCGTTTCATGGATTACCCGGAACTAACAGAAAGGCCGGCAACGCATTTCAGTGCCCTCTGGTATTGCAAATGTACATGGGCGGCGGTGACATTTACCATCAGATGAGCCGTTTGCTCGTTTGCCTGCTATAGCATAAAAAAAGACGGGTAAGCAGACAACATTTTTTTAAATGTTATTTTGGTGTATGCTCCTCCGTATATAATATCTTAATATTAGTCTGTTATGAAATTTCATAATTAGATACTAGATATACAAGATAAGTCATGTCCTATATGTCACCAATTAAAATCTACATTACATCCTGGTAGGTTACCAGGAAACAACCGGACATTACTATTTTTATTGCTTTTGTTAAATTCATCACAGACTATAGAAATAAAAAACTGCACCATAGATTTACACAAAAATTAACGACATACGAAATGCTAAGGTAAGGTGTAGTAGGAATGTTGGGCAAATGACAGCACCTGGAACAATTCTTACCTTAGCAAAAACGAAATATTTAGGTGTAGGTAAAAACGAGTATGTTTATACAAATGATCTGGAAAAAGTCAAATAAGACAAGTAAATTATTGCAAAAAAATTTTAAACAATTGGCAGTACATATTAAATATAAAGCGGCATATATCGTGAATATTAATTGAGAATCAATATTATTATAATCAAAGCAATAGGCATTGCCATGTTTAAAAAATATTTATCGATGCAAACGTTACTCTACCCTTAAAGAGCGTTACTGTACAATATAGAATCTAATATGTGGACAAAAAAGAAGGGGGTAATTTTAAGTTATTTAGTTTTTGCCAGAGTTTGAATTATATAAGAAGCAACAAACTTAAAACTTGACAGTTTTCGGAAACAAGTAGCGCCATCTATCGTTATCAATAAGAACAAAAATATGTACTTAAAATATCCATATTCAAGAAGTATTTCAAAATCGGAGTAATGCTAAATAAGTAAATATTTAAAAAAATACATTAAAGTAAGCGAAACACATTGTGGAATTCTATATTTCAGCTATTTAGGTTCTTAACGCTTACATTGATTAGTGCTCATAATACATAATATTGGTTCTATGTACACCATACATACTATAGCCCTATTCTATTATTGTGCTTTACATTTATCTATTGTTAGAAATGATCAAAAACACTGGTGCTTAGACGGAGGCAAAAATAGTAATGTGAAAATTTTATTAGAAAATATATTCTGAATTTTTGACCATTCATAACAATTTACAAATATTGTATTAATACTAGATTGGACTAAATGTCTGTACACTTGATATGCTGCAATTTTTCATAGAATCCGATAACCATTGAATAACACTTAAATATGTTTCAATTTAATCTAATAAATTACTGTATAAACTGAGCAGATAGGAGAGAATCTACAAATACGTAATCCGTTGCTTGGGTCTGCCATAAGATGTGCTATAATATATTTTAAATAATCATCATGAACGTACATCTACATAAAAAAAGATGTTGGTTAATCCATCTTTCGCCAATATGTAGATAAAATAAGTTACGTTTCTGATTGTGTTTTCGCAATAATATATTTCTTATTTGAAATGTATCATTAAGAATAAGAAATATTTATTGTCTCTCTTTAAACATTTAACAAATAAAAATCAAAATTTACAAAAAAAAAAAGTACTTTGAGACAAAGGGAAGGAGCTCAGCTGAGTTGCAACGAGGCAATCCGAGCATCGCTGTTTTTCAGCTACTCCCCTTACCCTCTGAGATGTTGTTGGAAGGCCTAGGTTATGCTTGGTTGACAATTTTTAATATTATATAAGTATGGTGCGTTTTTATAATAAGTTAAACAATGATCATTTTTTTATTTATTTAAACAACTCCTCGTTATGAAGTTTTCACGAGTTCCCATAAATGGTTTATCGTTATTTTTGACAGAATATCAAATTTAAAGACTATTTAGTATTCTTACTTTAAAGTTTGAAATATTCGAGTGAGAACAATTTACGTGTAATCCAAAAATATATCTCTTATAATTATTTTGGAACGTTTAGAAAATAAAAATAAATAGTGCAATAGGTATATTAAATAGGATTTAGTAAAATTAAACCTAGACATTGTTAAAAAATATAATACTTTCACTTTTAAGATTTTCTTACGAATACGTTGAAATATTTCTAGTGCAATTTACATATACATTGCTAATCGAT
Organism: Leucinodes orbonalis; assembly: GCA_019425675.1. Taxonomy (NCBI): domain Eukaryota; kingdom Metazoa; phylum Arthropoda; class Insecta; order Lepidoptera; family Crambidae; genus Leucinodes; species Leucinodes orbonalis. The sequence goes on from PQWD01008768.1 coordinate 12,495, forward strand.
TTTACTAAATATACCAATTTCTACTATTCGTACTAAGTTAACGTTAGTTTTTTAGGATAAAATGGCAATACACAGGTACACGAAACGTTTGCAAGTTACCTCACTGATTGTTATATATGCGTCCGTCAAAATGGATGGTGTACAAAATAGAATTAATTAATTGCTGATATACCTTTTGCGTGCCTAGACCTGAGATCATATATAACCGAAACTCACACTGGCAACACTAACTAGACGCAAAATCTAACTCAAAAGTGTACGCGGTAAGCCTGCCCATCGCATCAGTAGGGCAGATTATTCAGTCATAATCACGTCGCTCGCTACATGTCATAATGACAGTTATATGAATAATTACGTTCTAAAAATAACAACAAGTATACGTATGTGTCATGTGTCTCGGACATTTTTTGGTTGACGTTTCCTCATGATTGTGCATCATTCATTCATTGTTTATTTAAGGGGCAGATGCAAAAATATGGTCGCCCTGTTGAATTAATGATACTAAAAATCAGAGGCACCTCTACACAAATGACATACTCGGTTTGTATAATAATAAATATCCACTGACATTCACACAGCGCCATCTAGCCGTGAAGCTTGTGTTATGGAAACTAAACAACGGATAAACATACTTATATATTTTTTTTTGTAAATACATACACATTACACATAGATCACTACAAACAGACATGTTCATGCACACATACAAACAAATGTTTGTACTGCCCGGGGATCGAACCCGGAACCCTTGGTGTTGCAGCCGACGTTTTAACCGCAACGCCAAATGGGTCGTCAAATCAGGTTGTATCAGACTAAGTTATGTAAAAGGCAGGGTATATTATAATGTTCTAAGAAGTACGCCATCCATTTGACGCCTACTAATATAAGTACACACATTTTTATCATATTACTCTAATAAAAATATTGGTGCCCTCTTATTTATTTTTGTATATAATGTTTAATCGTGGACAGTTAATTTAATGTTTGTGCATTTTAAACGAATGTTATAAACGGACTAACTTAGTTTTGTCAATCTCTTCTGCATCAGCTCATTATACTTCCCCATCCAGGGCCATCGAGGGCCCCGAGCTTAACCGTACGCGGGTGTATAGGCCTTAGAGGTCCCCCCACTTCACTAAAATGCGGATGGAAGTTTGTATTTCGGAAGCAGGAGCATTCCGCAATTTTTAAAATAGAAAACTAAAAATTGGTATGCGAAATATTTGTCACTTACAAAAAATCTTGAATCATTTTGTTTGGAGATTGTTCCCTAGGGGGTAAAATTTTATAAGGGACTTTTCGCGGTTTTCAAGTTAGGAAACTAGACGCTATTTTCATCTACATCTGTTTAGAATGCACAAACTTAAGTATATTTGTACCTAAACTTCAATAATAATACATTACTTTTTGATCTAATACATTAATTTTTGATTTTGTATATTTAATTTACATATACATAAGTTTTACGCAACCTCATTTTAAACCTATTATATTTAACTACCGATTCGTTGATCTTATAATTAACATAAACATGGCGCCTATGTAAAGCTTATAATAAAGTTATTTACACCGACTCTAATGCCAATGGAATTGTGTAATATCTTAAACGAAAACATAGATAAACATCTTCAGACACACAGCGCCATCTAGCCCCAAACTAATTATCTCGCCTGTAATATAGGTACTAAACAATGGATAAACATACTTATACACTTTTTTATAAACATCCAGACCATTACAAACAAACGTGTTCATGCACACATGTGTTGTACTGCCCGGGGATCGAAACCGAGACCATTGGTGTAGTAGCCGACATCTCAACCATTGCAAAAACGAAAACAAAACCCTGTCTTGGGGTTCGAATCCAAGGCTTGTGGTAAGTGCTACTACATATTTAATACTGTACATTTTCTTATTTAGGGAATGTATATAAATTTTCTTATGTCGGTGGCTCAGTGGTGTGGACTGTCACCTTCCTACCGGGAGGGCTGTGGTTCAAATCCCGACACGTACCAATGTATTTTCGAATTTCGAAAATATATGTACGTTATCCGACGCTCATACGGTGAAGGAAAACATCGTGAGGAAACCTCCATGCACGCTTGCGAAGAGATTCGAAGGTTGTGTGTGAAGTCGTCCAATCCGCACTGGGCCCGCGTGGATGACTAAGGCCTAACCACCCTATACGGGTAGGCTCGTGCCCCTCGGTGGGGACGTTTAATGCGCTGATGATGATATAAATGGATAAATTGGTTCTTCGTACACTTATAAGTTTAAGCACTATGTTTTTCCTTTAAACAATCAGCACAACGGAATATAACATTGCACCATGCTATTTCTTATCATTTACTAGGTGACTACAATTTTTACCATCACAGGACAATTCCCGATTTCCTACCTCAGTTACCTAAAGCGTAGCCAACACACGACCCTAATATTTTGCTATATTATTAATATGAACCTTGACCGCTTGGATTTAAAGCTTATTTTAAATTATCTAATATATCGTATTGACAATATGTACAATGAAACATGGCGACTTAGACAAACAATAAAGTCACTAGGTACACAATCTCACTCAAAAAGTGTCCTCGCCAAGTCTGCATCGCGTCAGTTGGGCAGAATTTTCATTCATAATCACGTCGCTCGCTACATGTCATAGTGACATAGTAGTGTGCTCGTGCTTTTGATTTTGTACTCTTTCTATGACGTGTTAAGGTCAAAATTTAATTGAATAATTTTACGTTCAAATATAACAATAACAAAACGTATATAAATAATAATAAATAAATAAATATCCACTGACATTCACACAGCGCCATCTAGCCCCAAGTTAAGCGTGAAGCCTGTATTATGGGTACTAAACAACGGATAAATATACTTATATACATTTTTTTTTGTAAATACATACATATTATACATAGAAAACACCCAGACCATTACAAACAGACATGTTCATGCACACAAATGTTTGTACTACCCGGGGATCGAGCCCGGAACCCTTGGTGTTGCAACCGACCTCTCAACCGCAACACCAAATGGGTCGTCAAACATCAAATGGGTATATGTCATGGGGCTCGACATTTGGTTGACGTTTCTTCGTGATTGTGTTTCTAGTGAGTTTATTGTGTACTAAACATGGCAATTATCTTGATTCAAGTAACATTTTAAACTGTGACGCCGAAAAACAGTGCTTTTCTTATACCTTTGTAACGACATTACATGAAAATAACACTGCTATTTTAAAATAAACCTAATATTTCCTCGCATGCTTAAACATTAGTGATTTTAATGATAAATTTTGGTTTTTAATACTAATAAGATCATACTTGTACTTTTTAAGCCGATATTGGTGATTTTATTCTGCTGTATGTAATTTGAAATTGTTAGTTTGCTCCCTTATACATTAAATGACAATGTAAATGATATTTTTAAATTTAAGCAAAATATTGTCACTTCATACAATCTTAATTTTTCTAACGATTTTAAACGATTATTCGAACATATTCGATTATAGGCTGCTCCAATCGAATCATATACACTAAAGCCCGTATGCGAGAACAAGACTCAAGCATTGTTCTTTACTTAAATAGAGTTAGAAAGAGACGCCGCTATTTGTCATATATAGCGTTATTTCTTTCTAATTCAATTTAAGTCTTTATTATATATTTATCTAGTTTCATTTTGTGTTATCTCAATTTTGTCAAATAAGTTCTTATTTTCTTTCGATAATGCGCTTTTAATAGGTGTATATATCAGATCTTATACAACCTGTACACGATAAGAATGTAAATATATACACTGTTAGCGTACCTTTCTAAATAAATAAATAAGTTAAGATCAACAGCTGAGTCTCGTTGCAGAATACGGGCCTTGGACGATGAAACGTTCATGTTTCATCCATTTACATAAATTCATGTAAATTTCATTTTATGACATCGTCTGTTATTTGATTTAAAAATAGTTTAAACAGATTTCGTAAAGAACGAAGGATTTTTTACAAAAAAGGATATAGACTAGGTTCAAAAATAAATCTGTTATTATGGAAGTGTAAAAAATACGGACAGATGTGTGTCATTAACACATAAAATGTGTCCCTGCTGCTGCATTTCCTGAAGTGACAGATTTTCTGATATTTTTGGTTCATCAAATTTTATGTTTCAAACCAAATATTTAATCGAATTGTTTATTTACCAACGAAAAAATAATTCTTGTTTATTATCCGTTGATCACTTCGGTTATTGCGCCATTTACTACGTAAGCCATTTTCTTTTCAGTTTTTTCTCGACTCTATTGCTAAGCCAAATTTTCAGTCTCAATATTTGTTGCTTTCCATACAAAAGCTGTCCGAATTATGATACACTTTTGTTATTGGGTAGACTCCGTCCGTATTTCTATACACCCATGGCTGTTACTAATTATAGATTATGAAAACCGCCGACTCCTTAGCTGCGGCCATCAGCTATAAATATATTAATAGTGTGCTGATGAGAATCAGTGGCGTGCACAGATATTATAATTAGGGTATGCAAAGTGAGTGACACTTATCGCAAAAACAATATAATTTTTTGTCAAATTGAGTGCCGTTGATGACAGCAGATCGTTTCAAATCTGTAGAGGAAAGTGGGCGAATAAATTAAAATCATTTAATATGTTGTCGATTTTCCGGGTTGTCTGGACGCACAGGGCATGCACTGATTATTTGCATATATGGAGTGCACGCCACTGGCTCTCATGCCAATGTGCTAAGATTCTCACAAATAAAATTGCTTACATCAGCCATAAGCCAGCATATCAACGGAAAAAATAGGAGTTGATAGCCGTGGCCGGAATCGGTCAAGATTTCATCATCATCACTAATTATGAATACAGCATCATCATCATCACTAACTATGAATACCAATCGGACGTACCCTATCGCTTAGTGGCGTCGTACTGTTTCACCAGTTCAGGTATGGCGTTCGGTTCCACGGGCACGAGGCGAGCTAGCTCATCCAAATTCCTCACGTAGCTTAGTTTGCGAAAGAATTTCGAACTGTGAACAGAAATTTATAATTAATCCAATCGTCACCAGTGGGTTACTGTCATCTAAAACAGTGTTACAATAATATTACTTCGTCTGGTACAAAAAAGCTGACGTATCATTATAACAATACTGTTTTAAGAGATTGCGGTAACCCCCCTAGCTCATTATACGTCCCCACCGAGGGCCCGTCCCCTCCCCGTACGCGGGTGTAGTCGGCCATAGTCGTCCACGCGGGCTCAGTGTGGATTGGACGACTTCACACACAACCTTTGAATTCATTCGCAGGCGTGCGCAGGTTTCCTCACGATGTTTTCCTTCACCGTAAGAGCGTCAGACAATGTACACATCATTATCATCATCATCATTTCAGCCACATAATGTCCACTGCTGAACATAGGCCATAACATTGGGGGAGGCCTACGTTCAACGTATATATATTTTTAGAAATTCGAAAACACGTACATGGCTGGATTTGAACCTGCAACCTTAGGAGGGCAACAGTCGTTACACGTATAATAAATATTAATTACCTCACAAATGGCTTCGTTAGTATTACAAAGGACTTGAGCCAGAAAGTCGGATGTACCAAGTACAAATGTTTCAGGCTTTTTCTTAATCTGTAACAACCAAATGCGATTCAATGTCAACTTATCAGAAAGCTCTGAAAATGAACACATTGTTGTCAAATATATTTCTGCGCATTAACTTCAGATTATATTATTTGACGACCCATTTGGTGTAACGGTTGAGATGTCGGCTACTACACCAAATGGGTAAATACAAATACTACTGTTACGGGTTCGATGCCGGACAGTAAAAACATTTGTGTGCATGAACATGTCTGTTTTTAATGGTATGGGTGTTTTCTATGTATATATGTATGTACATATTTACAAAACATATACATATATATATATGTTGTATATATATATACTAATTATAAAACATTATTATTATTATTATATATTAAACATACTTATATATATATATATATATAATATATATATATATATATATATATATATATATATATATATATATATATATATATATATATATATATATATATATATATATAAGTATGTTTATCAGTTATTTAGTATCCTAACTACTGAGAAGATTTAGAATAAGTCCAGTTTGAAACAACCTCCTATCGATCAGCTTGTAGCACTCATGAAGCCAGTGGAAGGTGGGCAGCCTCCTTGAACCAGCGCTGCCGTGGAGGTACACCAGGACGTACTCGTCCGTCACCAGCCTCTCCAGCGTCCAGATCACGTAGCTGAAATAATGATAAACATCAAATAAATATCCACTGAAATTCACACAGCGCCATCTAGCTCCAAGTTAAGCGTGAACTTCACACACACGGCAACCACAAGTTATCTTTTGTATTTGTTTCCGTATATAACAATTGTTTACAAGCACATATTATATGAGAGCATCGGTGGCTCAGTGGTGTGGACTGTCGCCTTCGGGAGGGCTGAGGTTCAAATCCCGACACGTACCAATGTATTTTCGAATTTTCGAAAATATATGTACGTTATCCGACGCTCTTACGGTGAAGGAAAACATCGTGAGGAAACCTTCATGCACGCTGCGAAGAGATTCGAATTGTGTGTGAAGTCGTCCAATCCGCACTGGCCGCGTGGACGACTAAGGCCTAATCACCCTATACGGGTAGGCTCGTGCCCCTCGGTGGGGACGTTTAATGAGCTGATGATGATGACACATTATATACATTATAACACTAACCGAGCACCTCTTACTCCCAGATTCCAACCGAACCGAAAAAAACTAATATCAATCCGCACCGACAACCGACACGCTAGACCTCAGTGTTGCCACCTGAGTTTTAAAAGAGCTTTTTGGGACGTCTAAAAGGGTCTAGATTGAGCGTCAAAAAATTTTCTGTCCTAAAAATGCTGAAATAATCATGTCGTGAAGCCGTTTTTTTAAGCTCGTCTATAAAAAGTTCATCATGACCGAAGAAATAGCAAAAAAGTACCTGCATTAGCATGTCGAAAACTTCATATTTGCTAACATTTTCAAAACGGTGAAAAAGAGCTAGATTGCTCTTTTATGGCTAAATCGTTTAAAGAGGAGTTGACCTATACTAAAAAGTGCTAGATTTAGCTACAAAAGGGCGAAGGTGGCAACACTGCTAGACCTTTTTTCAATGTCAAGCAATGACTATTAACATACCATATACCATAAGATGTACTGGTTGAAACCGAACACCTAGTAAGTGTTTTTGGCATAGATACGCCAAGTGAAAAATTTTAGGCCTAACTTGGGTCACTTTTCAACCATTAATAGGATTCAGAAACAATTCAGTCATTAGCTCGCATAGCCATAAACTCGATTTGTCATATTCCCAGCGCAAGTGTAAGTCCACCTTGCTGGCACTAGCTGCCAGTAATGAGTAGAATAATGTTAACGTACATTTTAAATTAAACGATTTCAGGCGTTCTGTCTGTCGACTCATTTAGTAGTGAATGCCGTGGCAGCCTTTAACTAAGGCAACACTACAGTCATGTATTTATAGATATAAGTTTATAATTGTATGGTGTTTGTTTTGTTGGCTGTCCTAAATAAATAAACTAATACCTGTGCAGCCTTGTAGAGCATCTTAAAAAAAATTAATGGTGTGACATTGACTTATATTTATATATACTTATTTATTATTTATATAAGCAGCAACACATACAATTTAATTATTATTATATTTCAAGTTTTTTTTAATGAAAATTGTATCATTGTAATAGATATATTATCCTTTGCATCGTCACTTGGGCTCTGTAGGAACACCAGCGCTGCCGTGGCCAAGTTCATGAATCATTAGAAACTGTAAATGACACACGGCAGTATAAGCTTAGGCAGGGCCCATTTGACCACAAATAACGATTTTATTATTTTATTTGTGTTTAATTTTGTTTGTCTTTTATTTTTGTTTAATCTTTCCTTTATCACGTGTTTATTACTTTGATTTTTTTCCATATAATTGTTTTGTTTTTTATTTGTGGTCCAATAAATGTTTTTTCTTTCTTTCTTTCTAAATAATGTGAACCATAAGTACACTCACAGGAACAAGTTGTCCATGACGTATCCGTAGTCGGGTCGGGCCGCGTCGGGCAGATGGCACGCGCTGAACACTATGAGCGCGGCGCCGACGGGGTCGTACCCGCCGTGGGACACCACACGCTTGTACGGCTCGATCACCTGCCCATACAACGTACAAATACAACACAATAATACTGTTATAAGCTGGGGGTTCAGGATAAATTATTGCCAAACACGAAGAATAACACGGTAACATCATCATCAGCTCATTAAACGTCCCCACCGAGGGGCACGAGCCTACCCGTATAGGGTGATTAGGCCTTAGTCGTCCACGCGGACCCAGTGCGGATTGGACGACTTCACACACAACCTTCGAATCTCTTCGCAGGCGTGCATGAAGGTTTCCTCACGATGTTTTCCTTCACCGTAAGAGCGTCGGATAACGTACATATATTTTTCGAAAATTCGAAAATACATTGGTACGTGTCGGGATTTGAACCTCAGCCCTCCCGGTAGGAAGGCGACAGTCCACACACCACTGAGCCACCGACGCTCTTACACACACTTTTACACACACACGCTCTTAACACGGTAACACACTTTATTAATTCACAACTATTAAATACACACGACACCAATTACAATTACACTCTCACTAATCAGTCAATTCACGCACGCACAATAATCCGTAATTAACACTGCACACTAAACACAACACTTGATGAGTCCCGTACAATGTCCGCACACACACGTTATAACACTCGCTGAGGTTCAAATCCCGACACGTACCAATTTATTTTCGAATTTTCGAAAATATATGTACATTATCCGACGCTCTTACGGTGAAGGAAAACATCGTGAGGAAACCTTCATGCACGCCTGCGAAGAGATTCGAAGGTTGAGTGTGAAGTCGTCCAATCCGCACTGGGCCCGCGTGGACGACTAAGGCCTAATCACCCTATACGGGTAGGCTCGTGCCCCTCGGTGGGGACGTTTAATGAGCTGATGATGATGATGACTAATAAAATACTAAATTCTCGCGGTCCGGAAGTGGAGGGCTGGTAATCTGTCATACAGGAATTTCCTAGTACAGACACCAGTCTCTCACATAGAATTTTATATATAAGCAGTATCTTAGGTTAAGTATGTAACTGATATCTGTGTGAGAGAAAGAACAATAAAGGTTGTTATATTATTATTATAAAAAAACATCTTATTTTACTATTGATAATGTTTATTATAATTTGAGTAAATATAACCAGGATTTGACATTTTAATTGGACATTTTTTATTGTAAATTGTGATAAAAGTAATAGAATTTTTTTATGTATTAAATATGTCAATGTAAAAGTTTCTTATATCAAAATGGTAAAACATAAAGATTAAATCTCATAAGAAATAACACGTTTATGTACCTATGTTTATGAATTATTATTATTAAAATAAAGACTTGAAACTCGAAAGCGAAAAAAAATTTTTTATCAAGGTAAATAGAAATCGAGCGAGCACTGGCTCAATGGTGTAGACTGTCGCCTTCCAATCGGGAGGGCGCAGGATCAAATCCCGCCACGTAGCAATGTGTTTTCGAATGTCAATTCGTTGTACGTTATCCGACGCTCTGACGGTGAAGGAAAACATCAAAGTCAAATCCATTTATTTCAAATTAGGCTTACAAAAAGCACTTATGAACGTCAAAAAATATACAAAAATACAATAAAAAACAACTCAAATACTAAGCTAAAAATTTGAATCTTTATGCTTTGGAAAAAAGCGCTTCAGTGGTTTGGCCTGTTGAAAAAGAAGCGTGAGGAAACCTGCGCACGCCTGCGAAGAGATTCAAAGGTTGTGTGTGAAGTCGTCCAACCCGCACTGGGCCCGCGTGGACTAAGGCCTAATCACTTTTTACAAGTAGGCTCGTGCCCCTCGGTGGAGACGTTTAATCAGCTGATGATGATGAAACATTATACACAATAATACCTGCTCATTTGCTACCTTACCGAGAGGTTAGGTAAAGATATGTGTATTATTTGATTACCTTCATATCGCAGGTGGCATGTCCCCCCGGTCTGGGCACGCTAACCCAAGATCGTTCGTTGCTTAACTCCTCCGCCGCCGAGTACTCCGGTATCTGGTCGCTGCTACCGCTTATCGTGTTCGTGGACTTGGATCTGATATACAAAATAATTAATAAATACAAAAACGACAAAAAATACATTCCCATTTGCCACTGGGACATATGGGAATATATAGTTCCTATTATCTTCAGTGGCGATTCATTATAATAAGGCTAAGGGACTGGAGGAAATCGGGATATTATTTTCCCAGTTAGGTACAAATGTTTCCTATTGTCACTGGAGGCAAATGGCAAATAATATTCTTAATTATAAATGGATGCAAACGAGAATTGATAAACCCAAAAGCCACATAAGGTAAAAGGAAATGTATATTTTCAAATGCAACTGGTGGCTGAAGGGAATTAATAAACCTAGTTACCACTTACGGCAAACGGAGTTTACATTCTTAGTTGTCACTGCTGACAAATGGGAAATAATAACTATAATTTTCATTGGAGTTTTTTTTTTTGTAAAAAATGAATATCCCCAATTGCAACTGGTGGCTACAGGAAATGAATAATCCTAGTCGCCACAGGAGGCTCTGCTTAAATTGAAACACAGAAACTACATACACTCAATACACAACTGCAAATGGTAAACTACATTCCCACTGTCACCAGAGGCAAATCGGAATCAATATTCTCAATCACCGTGGGTGGCAAACGGGAACCAAAAATCCCAAATGCCACCAGTGGCAGACGGGAATGAATATTCCCAATTGCCACAAAAAGCGAAACTGCTGTCTTTTCCAAATAGAACGCCTGACCACATATAAACTAGAAGCAAAAAAATGAATAAAAGGTTATGTCCAGCACAGTATTGGAATAATTTAAAGATAAATAAGTGGGACGTATACCTTCTAGTATCATCATCATCACTGTGATGATCAAGTCCTGGCCGGTGATCTGGCTCAATCGGAGGCGGTTCCTCTTCAGACTCCATGGAGCACGCGCTGACGCTGTCCAGACTGCATCTGTCTTCTTCCGGCTGAAGACAGGGGTTTGAAAGAATAAAATAATAAAAAAACATTTGGAGCAAATTTTACATGTATAAGTCTTCCCCAGAGCGTCGGTGGCTCAATGGTGTGGACTGTTGCCTTCCTACCGGGAGGGCTGAGGTTCAAATCCCGACACGTACCATGTGTTTTCGAAATTAAATGTACGTTATCCGACGCTCTTACGTGAAGGAAAACATCGCGAGGAAACCTGCGCTCGCCTGCGAAGAGATTGAAAGGTTGTGCGTGAAGTCTGCTTATTCGCACTGGGCCCGAGTGGACTAAGGCCTATACACCCTATAAAGGTAGGCTCGTGCCCCTCTGTGGGGACGTTCAATGAGCTGATGATGAAGGCTTCCCCATAGCTGGAAGACCTAGCATCGCATATTGGGACGCGCTAATTATATTTTGGCCAAGTGCGAATCGGACTCACTCGTGGAGGGTTCCGCAGCACTGAGTAACATAAAATAAAATATTTTACATTAACTTAGGCATCTACTACAGTTTTAATGTAAGAAAACAGGGGTTACAGTTTATCTATAATATAAAAATGAATCGCAAAATGTGTTGGTAAGCGCATAACTCAACAACGCCTGGACCAATTTGGCCAATTCTTTTTCTTTTTCACATACAAACGTTTTCTAACTAAAACGTAGAATCAATTTTAATTCACATCGAATTATTACCAGGGTGACGGTTCTGTTCAGGATAATTTTTGCAAAGAATATAAAAAAGGTAGGAACAAAACACTGCCACATTAAAATTTTTTCTAACAGGACGAAGTCTGTCGAGCAGCTAGTGACGTATAAAAATACTACAGACTTGATATCATTTAAAGTATTTACTGTATTTACTGGTAATGTACATCATATTTTTTTAATTTTTTTATCAACTCATAGTTTAGAAATTAGAGGGGGAATTTATTCAACTTTGGATGTGTCTCTCGCGATTATTCAATTTAAAAAAAATGCTTTTAGAAACCTCGATATCATTTTTCAAGCATACACATTGATATCATAAACATTGATACCCTACATCCCTACACCCCCGGGGTACCATGAAAAAAAAAATTGTGTTTCAGTTCAATGTATGGGGAACCCCAACATATAGCGGATCACAGAATACACATACTTACAAAGTTTGGATAGCGTAGTGTTTATAGTTAATCTCTTATAGGTTCCGCTTTTTGTTATTTGACTACGGAACCCTAAAAAGGCCATTCCAGAGTGTTTTATTGATGTAATCCAAATTAACTATAACTACTCACAATCTGTATCCGCCGTCTGTGTGTTGGGCTGGCGGGGCGGTGTGCCTCAGGGCAACGCTGCAGGTGTACGGGTCCAGAAGGCCTGGTAAGCCGACCTCTTCTTGGGTAGACGCCGAAGACACCACGTCCGGGGAGTCTAGGCTCTGAGAGAGAGCGAATGTAAGTACCGTATATTAGTCGTCTACAAGATTGGTGACGTCTTTCTTCTTCCCTTTTACTTACCGCAGTCCACTGCTGGATATACTCCGCCATTTTGCGCCAGACATAAATAAATATCCACTGACATTCACACAACGCCATCTAGTCCCAAGTTAAGCGTGAAGCTTGTAATACGGTACTAAACAATTGATAAACAAATTTTTTTGGAAATACATATATATTGTACATAGAAAAACACCCAACCAATACAAACAAACATGTCATGCACACAAATTGTTTGTGGATTGAACCCGGAACCCTTGTTGTAGTAGCGACGTCTCAACCATTACAACAAATGGTTCTCAAAATTAAATCTTCTTGCTTGAATGGCAGACGATCTGAAGTGGAGACCGCGTCTCAGCAAGCGTAGCGTAGACGCCCTCCGGCCCGAGAGACTGACGACGCGGGCGGTCGCTGGTGGAGGCTAGATGAGGAAACGGAGGACCGGATATCGGCGCAAAATGGGAAGGCCTATGTCCAGCAGTGCACTGCGATAGGTTGAAGAGAGAGAATGACATTAGAATATTTGTAAAAATAATGATGAAAATATACTTACATTATGCATACCAACTGTACTCGACATCTCAATGGGCAATTCGAAGTTAGGTAACCGCGTAGATGTGACGGGGACTCGCACCACTCTCCACCGAAATAAATAAATCTATTACATATAAATAAACAAGAGGTCTGTTTGTAATATCGAATAAAAAACCGGCCAAGTGCGAGTCGACTCGCGCACCGAGGGCGTCCAAACCTGCAAGGTTACAAAGTTCGTTCACGACAATCGAGTCATAACTATGGATAACTTTAAGCTCTACGCGTTCATGAGAAAAAGTAATAAGTTTATTTATTAAAAAAAATATATTTTGTAATGTAACTAAAAACTTAAGGTTTTCCGAATTTTCCTTTATGTGTGCTATAAAACGTTGCTTCATGCCAAATTTCAAGATTCTAGTTCGACTGAAGTACCCTTTAGGTTTGATTCCCGCGAACTTGCGAGTTTTTCAAAATATGCAGCTTAAATGCTTTTCTTTGATTGCGTGACATAGAAGTTTGATTTTTTACAGCTTGAATCAAATAAATAAAATCGGAGTGTATGTTTGTAAAATTGAAATAAAGAAAGAAATATTTTTATTGGCCAAACATACAAAAATAAAACAAATAAAGAACAAGTAACCTTAAATCAAATGTAAATAAAACTATTATCATTAGAAAATTAACCTAGTGGCCAATGAGGTACAACCTGAGCATAAACTGCTGTGATAAGGGAACTACTGCAGAAAGATTTTCTAGCTGTACCTGTGGCGAGTAAGTCACATACACATAAACAGAAAAAAAGGGGACATTAAAATAACAATATTTTCTCTATGCATATGAATAAATAATCGGTCATCATCATCATTAAACGTCCTCACTGAGGGACACGAGCCTATCCGTACGCGGGTGTATAGGCTTTAGTCGTCCACGCGGACCCAGTGTTGGACACGCACACGCACTACCTTTGAATCTCTTCGCAGGCGTGCGCAGGTTTCATCGCGATATTTCTCTTCACCGAAAGAGACGCCCACCCAGACCATTACATGTTCATGTACACATATACATGTACTGCCCGGGGATCGAACGCGGAACCCTTGGTGTAAGAGCCGACATCTTAACCAACCACAACATATGAGTCGTCAATTCATGAGATCAAAAGTCTTACCCCAGAATGAAATTCTTCTGGCTCCGGTATATCAATGCCTAAAGTAGACTTGGGCGTACTCTGGCTCAGCTTATTCCTATCAATGAACTTGTGTATGGCACTATCTTCTTTATTCTCTTCTAACATACGGCCTAGACTCCTAAGCGGTGTGTCGAATCCAGTTTGGGCTTCACCTTCTTCCTCTCTGCTCTTTCTGCACTCCTTACTATGTCTGGTGGCATCTGGGATAGAAGATTAGTGAGATATATAGATATTTAAGTATCACAAAGACAAAAAGTATTACAGAAATTTGAGCGAAGCGTCGGTGGTACAAATGGTGTGACTGTCCCCTCCTACCGGGAGGCTAAGTTTCAAATCCGCCACGTGCAATGTGGTTTCGAATTTCGAAAAATACATGTACGTTACCGACGCTCTTAGGAAGAAAAACATCGTGAGAAACCTGCGCAACGCGCAAGAGCAAGGTTGTGCGTGAAGTCGTCCAATCCGCACTAGGCCCGCGTGAAACGATAAGCCGAGACACCCCTTATACGGGTAATGCTCGTGCCTCTCGGTGGGGACGTTTAACAAGCTGATGATGATGAGCAGTGGGTTCTATCCATACTAACTTAGTTCTCTAGTTATTGTCTGTGTGTGTACTTATCGTACGTGTCTGTATATCGCATGTGTGGTTTGTTCGCATGTTTCGCACTTATATCGCTGTGTATTTAGTATATTACGTAGTTAATTCCCCTAACATCTTACCTCCAATCTAGAATCGCTCAATATCTGACTATCGCCGTGACGAAGTTATCGCTAAATACAAATTATCTTCGACGTGTTCGTCTCGGCTTGTACAGGCACCCATTCGCATCTTGCTCTCGTCCTCGATCTGGACAGGCTCAGTCCTTGTCATCCTCTTCGGAGCTACCGCATTGTCTGGACGCCCAACGCCATTAACGGATGACTAGTCGTCAGCGTCAAAGTCAGCTGAACCTGGAGACTTATGCCCAATTCTTCGGCCTGTTCCCTGGCGAGTCTAGATTCAAATTTGACATTTTTGACACTAGCTGTCATTGAGCTCCCCACGAAGCCTGGTCACAGCTTTCACGTTGTGATTGGCCTCCGGCTCGGCAATCGGAGCACTTCTTCCGTGTTTGCAGCGGAGCACGTGTCTGTCCCGGTCATCGAAGTCGAGACAGCACCGAGTTGGGCGTACCTGAGACCTGAACGACTCGAGTGTCCATCCTTCATCAGACGACGCGCGTGAGGATCTCGTCTTCATGATGCGCGGACTCTTGAAGCTGCTGCAAACAAAACCGGCTTGTAGATTATCTTGGATACAATTTATAATCCATTCAAGGCAAACGAATGGATCAATTCGACTGAATGATACCAAGAAACCGACATAAAACCACGCGAGTGTTGTTTGAAAACGAGTTATCTCTCTCTCTTTATATACCTAACATTTTCCTCTCACATCAACAAGATCGGTATAACGCACTACAGTTTATGAACTACAGATATAGTCCATGATTCTATGATTTTCATGATTTTATGATTGCATAGAAATATGGACTATATGTCTACAGGCATACACGCTATCATGGAGTAGGCAATAAGTCAAGCTGGCTGCCAACTTAAAATTATGTAAGGGCGAATAACCTCACCATAGCCATGCAGTGTGTAAAGACCTGAACCCCACAGAAAGAGGTTATAGGATTTGCTTTCCTTGTAAATAATATCTTCTAATAACATATAAAGAAGGAGGTTTCTCATCGAACCCAATTAGATGGCAGCGTTCGGAAAGTTATAGGAAATCTTTTCGTCTAAAATACCTCAGTGTCTCAAACGAAAGTCTTTGACCAGTGTGTGTTGCCAGTTATGACATACAGAAGTGAAACGTGGTCGTTTACTAAGTCTCTCAAATAGGCTCAAGGTTGCTCAACGTGCTATGGAGAGGGCTATGTTAGGTGATTCTCTACGCGATAAGATCCAGAACACGGATATCCGTAAACTAGTGTACGACAAAGCCCACAGGATAAGCAAGTCGAAGTGCAGTGGGCAGGGCACATAATGCGTAGAACCGATGGCCGATGGGGCGGAAAAGTTCCAAGTGGCGTCCGCGTAACGGAAAACGTAGCGTAGGCCGATCCATCGCGTAGCGAGTAGCATGGATGCAACTGCAAGTATCGTCCGCGTGGAAACCATTCGAGGTTCCTCCTTCATTCAAGGGAGGCCTTCGTTCACAGTGGACGTTCTAGGTTGTAATGAGATGATAAATATATAGGCCGGCAACCATCTCTGTGTTAGCTGTTGCAAATGTCCATGAGCGGCGGTGACACTTTCCATCAATGAGTGTCTTGACGTTTTTACGTAAAAAAAGCAATAGAAATCTATTGTTTTTGACGCCTTTAGGTGTCATAGGCTAATAATAATAATAATAATAAGGGTGCGCGTAGGACGTGACGACCCCATCGCCCGCTGGTGAGTTTCACCAGTGCAGTCAGTCACCGCAGGCAGCTTGTGGCGAGCTGTTGGTGCGTAGCAACACCACGGACCCGACGGCCCCCGAGAGTGCACACTGACCGTCTCCGGCTCCCGGAGTGGCCACCCAAGGTCGGACTCTCACCTCTGGCTTGCCTTCATTGCTTCCAGAGTGGGGTTGCAAGAGCTACATGCCGAGGGGTGGAAGTGAAAATGCATAAGTCGCGAGTTGTGCAGTTTGTTTTGCGCAGAAAGCGGTGTACACCTCTCGACACCCCTAGCCGCCTGCGCCGGTGTTGCGTCCAGGCAATTACGCCGCATAGTGGATGCCATCTAGCGGGTAGCAAGTCACCGTCTGCCTTAATTTTAAAGATTGAGACATTTGACTTGGCAGGCGCCCCGTGTGTCTCAATCAATAGCCCAGAAACTAGACCAGCAATTACCCCATCAATAGCCCTAATTTATTTTTTCTTCCAATTTGCAATAGTCCCTTGCACCTAGCGGTGCTCGCTCTCTGTGTACTTCCATAGTGCTGGCAGAGCGAGCGGCCGCTCGTGTACACATCACAACTCATTATTTTGTCTCACAAAACCTCTACGTGTTGGACTCATGTCCCCACGCAAGCTTCAAAGGACCGGTCTATGAACCGTGAACTCCTAACAGAGACTACAAATAATAAGGGTTAAATTCACCGTCCTATAATCCGTAAATATGTTTGTTTTTCGATGAGTCCGAGTCGCAAACAATACTAATATTAGAATAAATACATAATTACTAATTTGACGACCCATTTGGTGATGCGGGTGAGACGTACTGCAACACCAAGGTTCCGGGTTCGAACCCCGGGCAGTACAAACATTTGTGTGCATGAACATGTCTGTTTGTAATGGTCTGGATGTTTTCTATGTATAATATGTATGTATTTTAAAAAATATAAACAACACAAACAACGGATAAACATACTTATATAAAGTATGTTTATCCGTTGTTTAGTACCCATACTACAGGCTTCACGCTTAACTTGGGACTGTAGTGTGTGTAAGCAACCTCCCTCACACATAGACATAAGTTATTATATAAGCGTAGTTGTAAGCCATTTATTATATACAATATACTCGGAGTGCACACCGAACACATAGTTTTATTGTCTCTCGGTTCCCACATTGCAGGACTAGATGGCGCTGTATGAATGTCAGTGGATATATATATATTTTAATGAAACATTTATTTCAAATAACTACCATTAAATTAAAATTTAATAAAATAAACGAAAAACTTAACTGTGTAAGTGATACCTAGAGTGGGAGTGAAAGTGTTAAGTGCCGAAACTCACTAGCAATTTCGTTAGTGAACCGCACTTTCTAATTGCGAACATCTTGTTATAGCACGAGCCCATAACGTTGCTAATTCAAACCACGCTATCAACGTGGGAAAAAAATTACAATGCTTCAGCATTGTAACATAAAAATCCGACCACGCGGGTCCAATGATTGGTAGGTGTTTAAGCCAGTACAGACAGCTTGACGTGCCCTTCGAATCACGCAATATTTCTTTTTGGACAAGCAAAGCAAAGTTATTTGGCCTGCTATGTCGCAATCAAACTGGGAAACATCGCACAAGTGCTATCATTATGCGTGCTCCCCGCGGGATTCACAACCCACGAATGATATAAACCCAAAACTGAACTCACTACACCACGTAGACATTTCATCATCATCAGCTCATTAAACGTCCCCACCGAGGGGCACGAGCCTACCCGTATACGGTGATTGGGCCTTGGTCGTCCACGCGGGCCCAGTGCGGGTTGCCCGACTTCACGCACAACCTTTGGATCTCTTCGCAGGCGTGCGCAGGTTTCCTCACGATGTTTTTCCTTCACCGTAAGAGCGTCGGATAACGTACATATATTTTTAGAAAATTCGAAAACACATTGGCACGTGTCGGTATTTGAACCTCAGCTCTCCCGGTAGGAGGGCGACAGTCCACACCATTGAGCCACCGACGCTCTCGTAGGCATTTAATGATCTACAAAAAAAAACAATTAGTATTTCAGACAGATATAATGCGTACAATCTCACGTGAACATAAACGCGACCCGATAATGCGCCTGCGCACATGTGTTTACGTACTACGCCTAGTTTCTCATTCGTTTTTGTCAACCGGCTTACAAAATGGCTTGCTGAGCGTTGATTAGTACTTGCGATTACGGTTATTTCTACTCGAGTTATGAGTATATCACTAATTAACGCCGCCGTGGTCTTGTTGTTAGAATGAATTGAAATCGCTTCTGATCCGCGGTTCGAATCTACGGACGGATCTCATAGTGAGGTTCCTTTGCGTGCAATAAGTCGGGGTTTCGGGCAAATTGATTTTAGACCTTTGTATTTTTTATTATTACTGTAATAATATCGACAACTTGCGGGCGGTCGCTGGTGGAAGCTGGATGAGAAAAGCGGAGGAGCGGGATATCTGGCGCAAAATCGGGGAGACCTATGTCCAGCAGTGGACTGCGATAGGTTGAAGGAAGAAGAGATTATTATAATGTATAAATAGATTTTGAAAAGGTCTTAGTCAATTTGCCCAAAATCCCAATTTACTGCACCCTTCGTTCGAAGCGCAGCACTCTAACTTGCTGATCTGGTGTACTGTCGGTTACTATAATCATTTTCCTTTCAAAGACCAAGGGAGAGAGCATTGTGCTGAGACTGATACCTTGCGAAAAGCTGGTGATGGATGGATTGAAAAATTAAGAGCGGAAAGTCTGCCACAAAATGGAGCACTTTGCCCAGCAGCGGACTGTAAATCAAGGAATGTATTTATAACAAGCTTTGCCCCGCGGTATTAAATATTCTCCTGGAGAAAAACATAACCTTCAATTGATTCTTTAAGTCACGTTAAAGCGCGTCCGCAGCGCGGAACAATATAACTTTATTTTTCCAAATATTTTTTTTTTCTAAAATAAAGGAAGCCTAAGTTTGTTCCTGGAATTGAAAGCTAGCTGCCAAAAATAGTCCCATCCAAATCTATCCAGCCATTTTAGATATAACCCTGAACCAACGGACAAAATTTTAAAAAAATGATATTTAGGTGTATGTACCATATTTATATACATATGCATGTAGTTAAAAACAAAAACAAAATGCAATTTAGGCGGTCTTATCGCTAGAAGCGATTTCTTCCAGACAACCTCACAGGCACAGAAAAAAATACAAAAAATAAGTAGACCTTTTATAGTTTTAATCATGTACATTAAAACTGTTCAAAACTTGATCTACACTTTGGATTAACATATCTAAGCACAAGCTTTGGCATATTATGATTAATCATTTGAATATTTACTATTTACTGCAATTTGAACACCAATGCAACCTAAAAGTGGCAGAAACAATAGATTTTCTATTGTGTCTGGATTTGTAGCATTCAAAGGGTTAAACAAACAATTATCAACCCACTATTGAAGATTTGAAGATTGATACTTGAAGATACCATCAAAACTTTAATTGGTGAAGGGGTTAGAGCCTGGTAATCACAGAATTTTCTAGTATGGACACCAGTCTCTCGCAATTTATTTTTTATTGAAATGTCTATGTAACTTCTCATTGGACGTTGGACAACGTCACGCACAACCTTTGCATCTGATAGCAGGCGTGTGCAGGCTATTCACAATGTTTTCTTTCACCGTAAGAGCCTCAGACACACATAAATTCGAAAATGCGAAAACACATATGGGGCCGGATTTGACCCTCAGCCCTCCCGGTAGGAGGGCAACAGTCCACACCATTGAGCCACTGACGCTTTTCAACACTAAGTATATCAGTCAGTTTACTGTAGTAAAATCTCATTTTAAATTAGGGTCAGATGGCATGGTGTATTGGTCTGGATATTGAAATTTAGTAAATATAGTTCCAGAAAGAGAACTTTGTCCACCAGTGGGCTACGACTGATTATAGAGTTTACAATGAATACATTAAATCTTAATGATTAAAATAATATTTACAAAAGTCATTCAGAAACATTTTTAGTTTCTATGTAATTGCATATCAGCGAAATTTGAATATTGATGAATCACCAAATATCTAGTACAATGACGTCCTTGCCTGATAATAAAAAATAATGACTGAAAATATGTGGGTAGAAAATAAATTGTGCTCTAAAAAAATGATGTTTTGTATTATCAAAAACTGGTAAATCTAAGTAATTTGGTAACGATGTTTTTAGAAATCTATTTATAAAAAACAATAATAAGATTAAAAGAATTATATACAAACAAATTTCGCAGTTTATTTCAACCACTTAAACCATTAATAAGCCTCAAATTTATGTATAAACTTGCAAATACAATTTGATATTCTTACCTCATGGATATGATACTCTTAAAACACTTTTCAAATAAATTAGGAGTTAATTTATACAAATACAAACTACACTATTATAGCTCTAAATTTTACATGCAATTTTATTTGACATATTTGAAGTGACGTTTCGTTCGTTTTCAAACTAAAGTGACACTGCGTTTGGTTCCTAGTAAAAATTTAGTTTAAATGGCAATTTTAACTAAACAATTTTATTATAAAGGTTTTGGTCCTGAGTTTTGGTTGAGGTTTTGGTGCTTTATTTTATTTAAGCGTATTAATAATGTAATATTTGATCTGCGCTTTGGATCTACATATCCGAGACATATTCAAGCACAAGCTTCGGTTGGATAATACGACTGATCAATTGATTGATAATATTCAATCATATTTACTACAACTAAATCGATTTTGCGTTTTGTGTGTAATTGTTGAATTGTATTCATTTTCTCTCAGTATTTATGTTTTTTTTATCACTTAATATCCATTATTGTAATAACGTTACTAAAAGTATTCCATGTATTTGCCAAAGTATGGTTAAATTATTTCTTACATTATTTTCAAATACTTACTTCAAAAAGTAGACGACGTGAATGCAACCCCATTTTCAAACATTATTGAGAAAAACTGCTGGAATAAACAATGTGCATATGAAATTCGACCCACACGGAAACAATTGACAATGAAGATTTTCTAAGAATATTCTTGTTGATCTATAAGCAATTCGAATATAACGATCATACTTTACCATTTACAAAGTAGCTCTTCGTACCTGAGTACCCTTTGAAACATTGCTCAGTGCGTAAGTGATTGGAAATACTTCGTGTTAAATTTACTTGGATTTAGCAATTTATATTATACGCCAGACTGCTACTAGTACATTATTTTCGTAAGCATTGATCTTAAGAAAATAATCTGCCAAACTAAATTAATTGATAAAATAGTGTCTATAACTGGCGCAACAGTGAGGAGCAACGGTGTGCACTAGGTTGAAAAAGAAAAATCATTTTTCTTCTCTATTAATATTAAGGTCTACATTTTTAGAATTGGCATCATCATCATCATCATCAGCTCATTAAACGTCCCCACCGAGGGGCACGAGCCTACCCGTATAGGGTGATTAGGCCTTAGTCGTCCACGCGGGCCCAGTGCGGATTAGACGACTTCATAAACAAACTTTGAATCTCTTCGCAAGCGTGCATGAATGTTTGCTCACGATGTTTTCCTTCACCGTAAGAGCATCGGATAACGTACATATATTTTCGAAAATTCGAAAACACATTGGTACGTGTCTGGATTTGAACCTCAGCCCTCCCGGTAGGAAGGCGACAGTCCACACCATTGAGCCACCGACGCTCTAAATTATACAATAAAATTCTATAATAGAATTGGCATAAATACCAATAATTTTACAAATTATACGCCGAATTTCCTTACCATTAAGGAACACCCACAAAGAGATACTTATTCTTAAAATCCTTTCGACTAAATGGTTGTTGATAAAAGACATTTGGTTGCTAATTGGAAAATGAACGAGGAAATCTGAAAGAATCACATAATATTTAACTTTTTTAACTTCCTCCACGGATATCGAATGTCAATGTTTGCCAAATAATGAACCATGAAAACTGTATATCTAGGCAGGTGACTCGAAATATTGATCAGAGCTCACTTTGATTTCGAAGTGAGAAGCAGAGTCATAACCTAATTTTAATTTTGTAACTTCTATATTCAAGGAAATCGGCGAATATGCAATTGGGGTCGTATATATTTTTGGTGTACCTGATATTTCCTGCGATTTTCGCGGAAGACGTTAGCTGTAAGTATTTAGACTTTGATGCCTTCAAAAAAAGGAAAATTGACGAACAACATTTTTATTTAACATTGTGTCTTCCTTAGATCAAGCTTGCGTAGATAAATATTCTAGAAAAGGATACCAGCCATGGCAAGAATGGTCTGATCATTATACTTGTCACCGTTACAGATGCGAGATTAGAGACGGAAAATACTTTATAGCTGCTGTGGGGTAAGGTTTTTGAATATAATAAAATAATTCACGTTCAATTATCAAGGAAAATTATTAAAGAGCAGAAAATAATTTTCACTTTTTTCTAAATTTAGTTGCAGGAAACCAAAAATACCAGAAAATGCATTAGAATGCCATGAGTATATTGAAGATGAGAACGTGGGTAAGTTACGAGAAGTATTAGGATACTTACTATCTTTAATAAAAATATGAAACACTAGAAAACCCCGCGGTGTTACCCGCGTATGAGATATGTTCTCGCAGTTTAAAGTACGAGCACGATAAATGTTAATCCGAGGTGTCTGTTAGATAGCAATCTAACTGCCTTTGAAGTCTAATGGTTACAGCGTTGAGCGTAGATCGCAATAGTGATCTGTTGCACGTGGTTTCGAATCCCGAGAAAAAACACGTAGTGAAAGTTACTATGTGCAATTTATATCAGTTTGGTTGTGATTATATATATATATATATATATATATATATATATATAATATATTAATAATACTGATTGTCCGAAAAGAAAAAATATTAAATATTTAGGAGGGCACGTTAAGCCTGGCTACAATCTTAGGATGGCATAAGATAATACTTAACAATCCGCATTAGGCTAGGCGCTAGGTTACGGCTCACCTCATAGATATGTTATGCAGGAGAGCCTGGTGTGCCCTGAAATGGGTACATTAATAATTGTTTTTTCCTTATGGTAGAATTTCCGACATGCTGCGCCCGCTTGAGATGTGTTGTAGAACTGAATGGTGAAAGAATCGTACAAACACGTGGACAGCCTGGTGAACTGTTCCCTGACAAGTAAGTAACAATAGACGTCTAAAAACTAACAAAATGTTAATATTTATAATTTAACGACGACCCGTGTGGTAAAATGGTTGTCAATGGTAAAATGTCGGCTAGTTCACCAAAGGTTCCGTGATCAATTCCCGGGTAGTACATTTGTGTACCATGTCTGTGTTGGCCTGGGTGATTCCATGTACATTATTTCTTTTGAAAAATGGCGCCGTGGGTAAATTGTGTATTTTAAAAGCTTAAATACCATGAAACCTAACGCAGTGGGAATTGTTTTCGACGTCTAAACTTCGACTTACTTTTTAAGTTATTTGTGCATTAACTAAACTTTCAGACCCTGGAAAGGTCAGCAGAACGAGCCCAACCCAGCTGTAGTAGGAATGGGTGGTATCCAACAGAACACAGTTGGCGGAGAACCCCAGGGTCAACCAGCCCCCTGGGATCTTCAACAGCCGTGGCGCAGGCAAGCAAGACAAGGTATTATTAGCCGTTGAATAAATTTAATACAATCAGCGGCTGGTAATATCCGGAGTGTTTTATATTATTGTCAATATTACTCTTTGAATTAAATAATTTTGCATAGAATCGCAGCTTTTATCTATCACTGCCTTGTATCCTGTTTTGTTTATTGTCAGTTTTCTTTGCAATAATTCCATCTTGTTAATTTATCCAACATGCACTGTGATACGTGAAATTTATAACTGTCACTTTTTTGTCGTCTTAACTTTCAATTAAAAAAGAAAGGAAAGTTTTTATTGTACCTATTTTGATTACAGTCGAGTCAATTGATTAGGCGTTTTATTTCATTAGGATTCAAAGATTTATGTAGCTTATCGTCAATGTTTTATTAATAGCCAACGATATTCCCGACAGCGGATGGCAACGATATTAATGGGCGAAGGTATGTAGACCCATACCCTACACAGCAGATGCAAGATTCGCCCAGAAAGAAGAGATCTACAGTATATCCTCTATTCAATAGGGGACTGCCGAGGGATTCCGGTTCTTATCAACCTCACCAAGTGAAAATTCACGGGTACTCCCCTGAAAGATACACTTCTTATTTCTCCAACAATGTTAAAGGCTTGCATAATCCGAAACTTCATTTGAACATGTCCTAGAGTAAAAGTCACTTTACCCGTTTATTATAACGAGATGCGAAACAAGTTAATGAAATTAATGCAATGTATTTAAATTTGTTAGTTTGCGGTGTATGGAGTGTAAAGCACGTTTTTTGTTATTATTTATTTGTTTGTTATTGAATATTATTAAATGCTTTGTGCTTATCCATTATTTTTGTTATTTTCTTATGTACCATATTTCTACATAGTTAAAAATATATATGAGTATTTCTGAAATGAATATTGTAGATGGTATCAAATCAAATATTATTTATTTCATTGTTAACCAATACATATAAATGAGAAGCTCAAATTTCACACGAGTTGAGCAAAATTATATGGTCGTATATCATAATATTGTTAGATTTTCTTCATAGATTTCCTTATTAATGATAAAAAGATAACATACACCTGTATTTTATTTATTTAATACTTTAAATCATTAACCCAAGCAGATAATAAAAACAAAGAATAGATAAGATTCAAATATGAATCATTTAAGATATTATAGTAAACATTCAATTGTTATTTTCAATTACTATAGTAATCCAAATGGTTAGCTCTATTGATTAACTGTCAGATGTCTGTCATCAGTTATTAATGTACTGTCCAAGTATTGTCACTGTCAAGTGTCAATCTAAAGTTGAACGTTATCGAAAATTATCTTATTGTAAATAAATTTTATATTATATTTTCATATGCAATTAGCATCAAATCAAGTATTAGGAAAACAATAAATAATCTTCTTGTAGTGAAAAACATAAAATTACAAATTGTATTGTGTTCTTAATAAACTGATATTTTAACTTTCAACTTTCTTGTGAATATTAAGTTTTAAACTCATTCTTTTGAAAAAAGGAGTACTAACGACGTCGGTTGTGAATTATTTTACTACATGAGGCGACAATATTCGATATCGATATAAATTAAAAGTTGATGAAAATGGTGGAACCGGAAAAACCATTTGCCTGCGGAATACCAGATTGTGGAAAGACATTCACTAATGAAGATCATCTCCACGTACACACCAAGAAACACGACATGATGCTGCTCGGACTCGAGCAGAAAGCAGTGTTTGTTGGTCAGTATCTTTATAACATGTCATTTTTTTTAGGTAATATTAAAACAAATGATACAAGTAATAAATAAACAATAAATATCCACTGACATTCACACAGCGCCATCTAGCCCCAAACCAACCATTCGCCTTTAATAACATGGATACTTAACAATAGATAAACATACTTATACATATTATAAATAGAAACACCCAGACTAATACAAACAGACATGTTCATGCACACAAGAGTTTGTACTGCCTGGGTATAGAACCTGAAACCCTTGCTGATTAGCTGACATCTCAAGTTACACCACATGAGTCAAATTTATCATAAGGCCAAGAACTTAGGCTTTGTTTATACTTAAGATATGTTTCATATGTGGAATGGCTAGAGACTCACCAGAGATCATTTGCCAATTCTTCTTAAAGAAATAAGTGGCTCTTAAAGCGAGCAGTGACAGTGTTTTTTTCCAAAACTAAAGAAGGCATTCTGAAAAACAATAGGTATCCTTAAAGTTATCAATTCATTATTATATAAAGGAATGGTGTTTCTAGTATATATAAGATGTATAAAAAAGTATACAAGTATGTTTAACCATTGTTTAATACCCATTTTACAGGCTCTTCTGGTACTTTTGTACTAAACAAGGCATAAAAAAAATATATTTTATTTAAACTTTTGATTATTTTTTTTAATACACATATATATTATACATAGAAACACCCAGACTAATATAAACAGACATGTTCATGCACACACATTTTTGTACTGCTCAGGATCACTGAGAACCCTTGCCGAGGTCTTAACCATTACACCGCATGGGTCATCATATAATTTTTTAATAATGAAGTTGGTAAAAATTCCAGCTGATCAGACACCAACGCCGACTCGGTTCATTCGTAACTGTGAAGACCTGGGCATCTTCCAGGACCTGCAAAATGTGAACCCGTTTGATGAGGGCTTCAAACAGGCAATGGAGACGGCCAAGTAAGTAGAATGGTTGCAGGAATTTATTTTATTTCATCAGCTCATTAGACGTCTCCACCGAGGGGCACAAGCCTACCCGTATAGAGTGTATAGGCCTTAGTCGTCCACGTGGGCATGTTTTCGAAATTATATGTATGTTATCCGACGCTCTTACGGTGAAGGAAAACATCGTGAGGAAATCTGTGCACGCCTGCGAAGATTTTCAAAGGTTGTGTGTGAAGTCCGCTAATCCGCACTGGGGCCGCGTGGACGACAAAGGCCTATACAGTCTTTACAGGTAGGCTCATTTCCCTCAGTGGGGACGTTTAATGAGCTGATGATGATGATGATGATTAATTTGTGACCTTATATCATGTATCCAATAGTTCAATGCAATAAATCATTGATTTCTATATAAGTCTAAATAGGTAACCTCTTATTGAAATTAAGCATGCTCGAAAACAAAAAAAAACTTTTGTAATTTTAAAAAGAACTCTTACAAATTATAACGTCATACGCTACGCTTGCCGAGACGCGGTCTCGTTTCCAGAACTCATCTGCTACAACCATAACATTGTATACTGTCACAGTATTAACATTTCTTACTTTCTAATGATGTTTTTAAATTGTTCAAGGCATGGTCTGCTGTCATTGGAGAACGCAGCGGTGGACACCCTCCGGTGCCAGGCCGAGGGGTCGATGCCCCCTGATGCCGACGTACTGCACACCCCCCAGTTCATCGACCCCAGGGATGCTACCATGTATTCCAGCAATAATCACATAACTATAAGCAGGTGAGATTGACTCTAAAATTGAGTAAATTGTAGACAAATCTCATATTTTAAACTCTATAACAGGGGAAGTTATTATAAGTTGCAAAACTGTACACAATTCTAATTTATTAAAAATAATGTGTCATGTCAGCCATGTCGGTTATTCTTCCTGGAATCGATTTAGACATATGACAGTTATGTCAAAACCAATAGACATGATATGAGAACTATGAAAAACCCATTTTTTGAAAAGAGTAACTACACAACTACACGAGTTCCTTATCGGAGTCTTCTCGGTAGATAACAACCCTCCGAACCGTGGTAGATTCCTTAAAAATAACATCTTTCTTGACGATTCAAAATTGTCACTTAATATTTTTATTTGAATAAAGCATTTTTTGCAGCAGTTTGGATGTCCTGATTCGGATGTTATCGCGTTGATAAAAACCTAACATATCACTAACATATCTAGATAAATATTCTAGGGTTTTCTATGAGCGTCGGTGGCTCAATGGCGTGGAATGTTGCCTTCCGCTCTGGAGGGTGCAGATCAAAACCCGTCACGTACCAATGTATTTTCGAAATTATATGTACATTTATCCGACGCTCTTACGGTGGAGGAAAATATTGTATGTAAACCTGCGCACATCTGTGAAGAGATTCAAAAGTTATGCGTGAAGTCGGTCACTCCGCACTGCGTCCGCGTGGACGACTAAGGCCTATACACCCTTTAGGCTCATGCCCCTTAGTAGGGACGTATAATGAGCTGATGATGATGATGTAAGGTATAACCATAAATATAGATATATTTGACGGTAGCTAATAACTGCTTTAAGTTTTAAAAATATAACTGAAGTCATTGTTCCAGATCTTCAAGCGACGAATCAGGTGTTATAAAAGAATACGAAACAACAACCATATCGAAACTCACCAATGAGGTCACCACAATCAGCAGGGTGGTCAACAAGCATGACGTCATCGACAGACACGATGATGTCACGGGCAAAGACGATGACGCCAACAACGAAACGTCTGTTTCGTATACAAATAATGTTATACAAATACACAATAACATAGAAATTAGAAAAGACAACTTGATTAATATAGATACAGCTAAAGTTCTACCAATTAATTTTATAACATACGATCAAAGTAAAGATTCTAGTAATGTCGCTAAAGATGTTATGATAGATACAAAGGATTCACTTAAACTACCTCCCATAATGAGTCAAAAGTCATTAGATTACGTTGTAGACAGTTTAACAACAGACATATGTAAAGGTGCTGAAAAGACAAAAACACCGAATGAAACTAAAAATAATGTTAACACAAAAATAGTAGAAGAAATCAAAGACAGTGATAAGAGTGGTGATTACGAAGTGATAATAAAACTGCCAAACGGGAAACAGGTTAGAATGAGATCGGTTGAGGAAACCGCGACGAAAATTGAGTCGAACACGAAAGAGAAACTTAAGATGGCGATCAACAACAAAGTGTCGCAAAGGAACACAGTACTACACATAGCATACCTGGTATTAATACATCAATAGCTAGTATAAATACGTCGATATCTGGTATAAATACGTCGATACCTGGTATAAATACGTCGATACCTAGTATTTTGCCAATACCAGCGGGTACTTTGATACCAGTGACAATAGTTAACAGCACTCAAGTGAAAATACCAATTGCACCATTCCATCCGCGTCCTAGTCAGCTGAAGAAGACGGTGAAGAGAAAAGGCGGTGATGTGAAGCGTGGTGATAAAGGAAGTGATGATAAAGATGACGATTGTGTCATAGTTGATGATGTGGCGGAACAAAAGAAATCCAGGGCGGATAAGGACAGTAGAGTTGGTGCTTCGTGGAGGTATCGGTAAGTTTTACCTTTATTATTAAGCTTTTGCCGGCGGCTTTACTCGCGTTAACTAGTGTTATTTTTCATCCCCTTATAAGGGGGATTTATCAAAATCCTTTCTAAGGGGATATATAATTCGTAGTAGCTTTATACATGCAAAGTCTAAGCCTGATCGGTTAAAAATTGACAAAGTTTCATACCCCCTTGAGCATTTATTAAAATTAATTAAAATCCTCTCTTAGCGGATGCTTACATCTTAACATCTACCTGCATGCCAAATTACAGCCCGATTCGTCCAGTGGTCCAGTGGTTTGGGCTGTGCGTTGATAGACCACAATGTCAGCCAGTCACGTTTGAGTTATATATATTAAATAATTATTTAAGTTTAAATAACATTTTTTATTAGATTAAATCTTAGTGTTACAATAAGACTGTTTTCCGCGCGCAATGCTGTTAAGCGAGAGATATTAGTGACGTGACATCACTCTTCAATTGATTAGGGATGGGCAGCGATGGTCGTTTCTTTTCCGTTTAACAGTAAGTTATTAAGATTCACAAATATGGCGTAGGAATACCTCTGGACCAATTGATCGACGGCTTGGGGAAGGTCGGTGGAGGCTGAATGAGGGAGAGGGAGGGAGGGAGACTAAAATAACTATTATTTATCAAATTAAGAGCGTATTCCTTCCTAAAAGGCAAGCAACGCACCGGTGACACTTCTGGTGTCTCCGTTGTTTATGGGCGGAGATAATCACTTTCCATCAGGTGACTCTCTAGCTCGTTTGCTCCCTATAACATAAAAAAAAAAAAAAAATGTATAAGAAATAAAGAAAGGGGCAAATACCTATGTTGGTGACGGGGGATTCCTTAGGTTAGAAGGAGTATAAGTAAAAACACCGTTTGTTGTGGACAATGAGGAGAGAGCCTTGAGCGCGGACACACGTCAATCATCCGTGGCACGTTGCGGGCGACTGCCGCGCACGGGCGCGACATCTACGGACTGTTTCCATAGGGTTAACCTAATACTGCGCGCGGGGATACTCAACCTGCGCCAGCGCTCGGACTCACTTCGATCTTTATTTAAAAGCATATAGTTTTACAAAGCGTTTAAACAGTTTAGTTCACACAAATATGATTTGACATTAGGTTTAACATACAAGTTATGCAATATAGAAATATATAGAGCGTTTTCTTATATAAAGGGCCGGCAGCGCATCCCTGCGACCTCAGCTGTTGCTAATGTCCATGGGCGGCGGTGACACTTTCCATCAGGTTAACCGCATGCTCGTTTGCCTCCCTATGTTATAAAATATATATATATATAGTATACAGTTACACTTTTAGGTAGTTCTTAAGTTAGTTATGAAGTTACAATTTTATTTATAGTTTAAGCCACAGACATCCGAATATACAATTAGACTGGACAAGCCGCCAAGTTTATAGGCAGTCCCAGTGTCGCAATTTCTTTTCGGTTCTTACCTGTGAAAAGTTATTATATTTCTTGGTAAATTTACTAATTCCTTGCGATGATGGCATGTTACAATTGCACAGGATGGCATTTTGGGAAAAAACGGTAATTTCTTCTAATATTCGTGCGTCTTGACTCGTCTCACAGAGCGTAAACTGGCAGCCAGTGTATGCTCGTTGAGCTTACATTTGTCGCACTTAAAAACGCGGCTTGCCCTATCTCCTGTATTGGGAAATCTGTGGTTTAAGCTTTATTATTACAGGTTTTATATCTAAACATTAGTTTTAAGTTCTGTTACAAGCCTATCGTCAACAACCTACTTAGGCTACCTTTTATAATAATAATAAATATGGATGGATATTCTTCATTCCAATGCCGATTATGTCATATCGAGTGAAATAGAAATTAGTGTCATTGTTTATATATTGTTAAAGATTTCGTCTATATCTTTTTACAAATAATATGGTTGTATAAAATAATTATCCACTGACATTCACACAACGCCATCTAGCCCCATATTAAGCTAGGAGCTTGTAGTTAGGGTACTAAACAACTGATAAACATACTTATATTTTTTGTACATAAATACAAATTGTACATAGAAACACCCAGACCATTACAAACATGTTCATGCACACAAATGTTTGTACTGCCCGGGGATCGAACCCGAAACCCTTGGTGTAAGATGTCTCAACCAATTACACCAAAGCGTATAAGTATGTTTATCTGTTGTTTAGTATCCTTATAACAGGCTAATGCTTAGTTTGGGACTAGATGGCGCTGTGTGAATGTCAGTGGATATTTATTTATATGTATATGATCAGTTATTGAGTACTCAAACCACATAGTAAAAACCTTACTTAACTTGACCATAGATGGCGCTGTGTTGCTTTGCTTTGGATATTTAATTAAATTTGTTTTTCTAGGGTGCGTTTAAAAGAAAATATGAGGAAACAGGTGGAAGAATTGAAGAGTTTAAGGGAGATGAACCAAAGACTGATCGAAGAAAAGGCGGCTCTGCAGCTCCTCATCACTGAACACCTGAAGAGGTGCCCCGATGCGGACCATCTTAGTAAATACTTTATTTATTAATTTACACAAAGAAAAAAGAATATTTTACTATCTATCATCATCAGCTCATTAAACGTCCCCACTGAGGGGCACGAGCCTACCCGTACAGGGTGATTAGGCCTTAGTCGTCCACGCGGGCCCAGTGCGGGTTGGACGACTTCACACACAACCTTTAAATCTCTTCGCAGGCGTGCGCAGGATTCTTCACCGTAAGAGCGTCGGATAACGTACATATAATTTCGAAAATTCGAAAACACATTGGTACGTGGCGTGATATGAACCTCAGCCCTCCCAGTAGGAGGGCAACAGTCCACACCATTGAGCCAACGACGCGCTCTTTAGTAGCTGCCAAACTGTAAATCTGTAAAAGTGCATCGGTGGCTTAATGGTGTGGATTGTGGCCATTCGATTTGGAATGATGAAAAAAATATTGAGTTTCAGTTCAATGTATGGGGAACCCTAAAATATATCAATTTTTTTTCAAGTGTTTGTCAGAACCTTATAGCGGTCCACAGAATACATATACTTACAACGTTTGAATAGTGTAGTGCTTATAGATTCTGAGAAAAAAGGATGTGACATACGGACAGACAGACAGACTTGACGAATCTATAAGGGTTCCGTTTTTGGCCATTTGGCTACGGAACCCCTTAAACCGCATCAAAATCCGTTACGTAGTTATAAAGATACGTACATACCGATATAAAGACAGAAAAATCGACTTTGTTTTATAATATGTTCTGATTGAATTGTTACAGGAGCGACCCAAGCGAATATCTCACAGGCTGGTTCGAGTATGCAATAATATGATAATAATGACGATGCGATTGAAGATCGTGAAAGTGAAGCAACTTCCGCAACGGTCATTCTTCGGATGGGTGACCGAAATGTCTTGAGTTTTGTGAACTTCGAAAGGCACAGCTATCGGTGCCGGCTACAACCTAAGGATGTTACGGCCTAAACCGCATTAGGCCCGCGTGGTGGTTTATGGAACCCCGCAACGCCCTAAGCCGAGGTTCGAGTCCCGTTCGGGCACGCTCTTAGGCTCGTCTTAATTTAAAAAAAGGACGTTTGTAAATTTATAAGAAGATCCATGACAAATATTTTAACTTATATAATTTATATCGTGACAAACCCCTTTTAAATAAGTTATTACTTGTTATTTGTTATATTATTTATTTATTAATTTTGGATGCTATACCTGTCTGTTCTTTTTGATAGTTTCCCTATATTTATGTTAATATAACTAGTCATCATCATCAGCTCATTAAACGTCCCCACCGAGGGGCACGAGCCTACCCGTATAGGGTGATTAGGCCTTAGTCGTCCACGCGGGCCCAGTGCGGATTGAACGACTTCACACACAACCTTCGAATCTCTTCGCAGGCGTGCATGAAGGTTTCCTCACGATGTTTTCCTTCACCGTAAGAGCGTCGGATAACGTACATATATTTTTCGAAAATTCGAAAATACATTGGTACGTGTCGGGATTTGAACCTCAGCCCTCCCGGTAGGAAGGCGACAGTCCACACCACTGAGCCACCGACGCTTTAATATAACTAGTACTTGTTGACAAATAATATGATTAATAATGATCTATTGTATTATGATATTAACAAAACAAAAAAAAATCACAAGATAAACAAAAATAATTAAAATATATACATATTTAGAGCGTCGGTGGCTCAGTGGTGTGGACTGTCGCCTTCCTACCGGGAGGGCTGAGGTTCACCCGACACGTACCAATGTGTTTTCGAATTTCCGAAAAATATATGTACGTTATCCGACGCTCTTACGGTGAAGGAAAACATCGTGAGGAAACCTTCATGCACGCCTGCGAAGAGATTCGAAGGTTGTGTGTGAAGTCGTCCAATCCGCACTGGGCCCGCGTGGACGACTAAGGCCTAATCACCCTATACGGGTAGGCTCGTGCCCCTCGGTGGGGACGTTTAATGAGCTGATGGTGATGATACATATTTACAAAAAGCCTAGAAACATGAATAAATACAAAAAAAAATTGATTGTAAATATAATGATAATAATACAGGCTTCACGCTTAACATGGGGCTAGATGGCGCTGTGTGAATGTTAGTCGATATTTATTTATGTTATTTAATTATGATTTTAGAAATGACGGTGTAACTGAAATGGTATCTACAGTATTTTAAATGAACTCTAGTTATGCGTTTTTATAAATATTGTCATAAATTGAATTAACTCTTCGAGTGCCAATAATATGTTAAGGCATTGAAAGAAAGAAAGAAAGAAAAACTATTTATTGACCTTTACAATAAAAAATACACAGTCGAGAAAAAACATTACATATTACTACGCACTTATTTTTTATAATAAAACTATAAACACACAAAAAAAAGGTCAAAGGGTTCCGTCTCAGCTTAAGCCATTGCGACGCTATAAATAAAGCGTCGCAATACCGCCGATATTCTGAATATTCACAAAGAAAAAAAACTTTATTCAATTAAATCTGTTACAGATACTTTTGAATAGTTGATTGTTATTATTAATGACTCTACCACCGGTTTGGGATAAGAAGGATCTTCGAGAAGAGCCGGCAAGAAACTCGATAACTCTTTTAAACTTTTTATATCAGTTTTTAGCGAATTGGTTAGTGTTTCTATTCAAATAATCGTTTTAGCAGTACCAAATAAATTATTTCTTTCTTTCTTTCTTACTTAATTTTTACTATAAATTAACCAAAAACATTTTTGTCAGGGTGTTTTTCCAATGACTGCTAGTAACATATTAAATAAACATACACTCTTGTAAAATGTTATCCGAATTCCGTCCAGACTTATAAAAAAACAATCATACTTTAATACTATTTTTACATAAAAAACATACATAATTATGTAATTTGTCTATTTGAGTTATGCCTTCACTTTAGTTGTACCAAGACTGATCCAATGCCTAAGTCAGGGTTGAAGAAATAAATAATGAAATTATTAATATGATTATTATTTGTACCTATCCTATACTATCCGCATCCTATTCAACCTATCGCAGTCCACTGCTGGACATAGGTCTCCTCCATTATCCGCATATAACTTTAGAAAAACAATAACCTAACTGAATGCACAATTACGAAAAAATATTAACCAAAAAATGTTCACTTGACGCATACGTTGACCTTTTCGTTATATTTATGACATAAAACTATTTATTAAAATTTAGACCTTAACGCGTCATGAAAAGGGTACAAAATCAAAACCACGAGCACACTACTATGTCACTATGACATGTAGCGAGCGACGTGATTGAATGAAAATTCTGTCCAACTGACGCGATGAGCGGAATTTTGCCGCGGACACTGAGTGAGATTGTGCATGTAATCAGTTAATTGATTATCTAAGGTTATGCGGGAGAAAGAGTATTTACATTGAGATACCCAGGCGACCATACAGTTGAAATACTTACACGGAGGGATTGTTCAGACTCATACCAGCTGCAGCATTCCACCACCGTACTTCGAGGCAAAACTCAAAATTTCATCCTCACCACCTGGATGAATGGAAGTCCTCGACAGTACGTTTTTGTCGTAATGTCTTGCCTTGGACGACAAAACTGAAATCGGCTACCATCTGACATATTCCCTGAGCGATATGACCTGGCGTCCTTCAAGAAGAGAGCGTATTCCCACTTAAAAGGCTGGCAACGCATTTCTTTGCCCTCTTGTATTGCAAGTGTACATGGGCGACGGTGTCATTTACCATCAGATGCCTGCTCGTTTGCCCGCTATAACATAAAAAAACGGTCTCCTTTTAAATAAATATAAAAGTTTGCATTATTATTTACAAACACGCTCTTTGTTTATCTCTATGGTCAAAGCTTTGATGACACCTCGATATAGGTCTGTAAGGTCAGCCTAACAATATTTTAACTCCATTTTAATTTATTTTTTATTACGAAGTGCAGTTTTGTTTCATTAATTGTCAGTGATATAAGGTTTCCATTTACAATATATAAAAACGTATGTATAAGTTTGAATGGGCGTCGATAATTTGTGTCGACATATGCCTTGCGATTCGGAGAGAGCAAAACTCGCTAGCCAGTCTAGTCTAGCCACGTAGTTAAAGTCTTATCGAATTTCTGAAATTATACATGTCCGACGCGACACCCCTACCTACGGTAAAGGAAAACATCGTGAGGAAATCGCGTGGACTAAGGGCCTTTTTCCTATTCAGTGGATTTGCGACCGCGTGCGGGTTATACTCGCATGCAAATCAACATGTTTGGGTTCAACAAACTATATATTCCGTGTGAAGCCCCTGCCCATAGATGAGAACAGTATTCCATGAGAGGCTGAACCTGCGACTTATAGGTTGAGCCGTGATCTCGCTTAAGTATTTTAAGTGTTGTCTTTTTTAGGGTTCCGTAGCCAAATGGCAAAAAACGGAACACTTATAGATTTGTCAAGTCTGTCTGTCTGCCCGTCCGCATGTCACACCCTTTTTTCTCCGAAACTACAAGCACTACACTGTTCAAACTTTGTTTTATTAGAAACTTAAAAAATATTAATATATTTTGGGGTGCCCAAAATAAATTAATTTTTTTCAAGTATACATATATTGAACTTAAACTCAAAAATTTTTTTCGTCGTACCTCCACGTGTGGGATTTATTTATTCATTTATTTGGAATTTCAATGTGTAGATCTTAAAAATTGAGGTTTCTAATATCATTTTTTATAAATTGAATAGTTTGCGCGAGAGACACTTCCATATAAATGATGTCCCGATGAACCGTCATAAATGATGAACAACTTTTTTTATATTAAAGCTGTTTTAGATAATTAAGTAAATAAAAAAACTTTTATTTTATGTTACATGCTGCTGCGGAATCCTCCACGGGCGAGTTTGACTCGCGCTTGGCCAATTTTTTATAAAATGGGCGGCTAGCTAATGGTTGTGCTAACCCTACTATTGCTGCCTTCAGTGAATAGGCTATTTCATGGCAGGTCGGTTCTTTGTCTCCAATTGTACAGTTGTCCCTCGTCCCGGTTTTGATTGGACTTCCCGATTCTCCGTTTTTCTTAATAAAAAGCACTTGTTTTAATCTATCGTGTATTGACTTATTGCAGGTGAATAAGTTTAATTTTTTTTATGTTTCAAGTTTACAGGACTACCAGAACGCTTACCTGATAGTAAGTGACACGCGTAACCATGACAGAGCGGCACTGAGAGAGACTAACAACTGATAAACAGTTATTATTCCCCAGCAATGCCGCACTGCGCCTGTCACTCGAGGCAACAGATTTTAGGTCTCGTACACGGTAATTTCACTAGCTACAGTGCCCTCATCCCGAAACACAAAAGTGCACTCCTGTTTCACGGGACGATATCTGGTACTGCGGTGGTGCCTACCTAGACGACTCAGTATCGAGTTTACCATACAGTAAAATATCCTCTAGGTGCAGTAGTCCGGTTGTTAGTTCGATTGGCCGGACTACTGCAACTTTTTAGTTGCAACAGTTCGGTTCGAACTGAGCACCGGTCTATTGCTACCACAGATTTCCCAATACAGGAGATGGGGCAAGCCGCGTTTAAAGTGCGACAAATGTAAGCTCAACGAGCATACACTGGCTGCCAGTTTACGCTCTGTGAAACGAGCCAAGGCCCACGAATATTAGAAGAAATTACCGTTTTTTCCAAATGCCATCCTGTGCAATTGTAACATGCCATCATTGCATTGAATCAGTAAATTTACCAAGAAATATAATAACTTTTCACAGGTAAGAACCGAAAAGAAATTGCGACACTGGGACTGCGTATAAACTTGGCGGCTTGTCCAGTCTAATTGTATATTCGGATGTCTGTGATTGCTACTTATTTAGTAGTAACGGTTAATAAGTTAAGTTAAAGTTTCTTTTCTTGCATGTATTTTCCAGTCGTCACTCCTTATTAAACTTAACATAAAAAACTATAGCTCTACATTGGTGATGGGAGAATATTACCACGATTGTTTCGCAAGAATTAATTTGACAATAATCACACATTTTTATAAAGCATTC
The DNA here is from genome assembly GCA_019425675.1 of Leucinodes orbonalis. NCBI lineage: Eukaryota > Metazoa > Arthropoda > Insecta > Lepidoptera > Crambidae > Leucinodes > Leucinodes orbonalis. The sequence continues at coordinate 50,842 of PQWD01008768.1, forward strand.
GGTGTGCTCTGTTCACCTGATATAAATAAAAAAAAGAATGAAAAGTACTAGGAGACCATAATTATATCGGAGGCGGTAGTACTTTTCAGTGTACAGCATTTTGTATCAGATTGTTCACAACAGAGCCTCTTGTTTAAGTATGGTCCCCTAGTACTTTTTCCAAATAATTGTAATATTCCTAAGAGTTTATATTCATGTAAAATGAATACGACCGAAAATACCTATGCTCATTTTACTTGTACTAACGTGAATATCAAATAATTATTTATTTATTTTATTTATTTATACACCGGTCTATTGCTACTTATAAGTAGCAATAGACCGGTGCTCAGTTCGAACCGAACTATTGCAACTAAAAAGTTGCAGTAGTCCGGCCAAACGAACTAACAACCGGACAATTGCTACTAGAGGTAAAATATAGGTGGGAATTTAATCTTTAGCCGCACAATAGATAACTGTGGAATCAGTTCCCATCTGAAATATTCCCTGGGCGATACGATCTGATGACGTTCAAGAAGAGAGCGCACTCATATAATTATTTTAGCCAATGACATAAAAGAGACTTAACTTTAAAAACATCTTAACACATGCTCTCTGGTATTGGAAGTGTATTCGGGTGTCGACGTTTACAGTCAGATGAGCTGTCTCATCATCATCATCAGTAGCTCATTATTACGACCCGACCGGGTGCACGAGCCTACCCTTGAAAGATATAGGCCTTAGTCATCCACGTGGGCCCAGTGCGGATTGGCCGATTTCACACACCCTTAGAATGTCGTTGTCTGGTCGCTATCATTAAAAAAACGATCTTTAGGTGGTTAATTTTGTATCCAAGCATTATTTAGGTACTCCTTAAGCGAGATTCTGACGAGATTTGAAGTGATTTTTACAAAATCACCAGAGAAACTGACTAAAATATGAAACATAAAAATTAGAAGACAATCACGTTTTAGTGATTCTGTATATATAAATTATGTCATGCCTGGCAATGATGGGCAATAAACGGGTGTCGGCTCATTGTTGTGGACTGTTGCCTTCCGATCTGGAGGGAGCAGGTTCACATCCCATACGTACATTGTGTTTTCGAATTCACGAAATTATATGTACGTTTATCCGACGCTCTTACGGTGAAGGAATACATCGTGAGGAAACATGCGCACGCCTGCGAAGAGATTGAAGGGTTATGACTTATGACATGCGTGAAGTCGGCTAAGCTTATCCGCACTGGGGACCGCGTGGACGAATAAGGCCTATACACCCTATACCGGTAGGCCCGTGATCCTCGGTGGGGATGTATAATGAGCTGATGATGATGTTGATTTAATAATAAAATCCTTTAACTCTATGAAAATGACCTAAATTTTCCATTAAAAAGTATGTATTTAAATATATACATTATAGATGATAAGAGATTTAAAATAACTATCAAATTTATTGTAAAGTTATTGGTTAATACCACAGAAAAAAGCCAATTAAATGCTACTAAGCAATTGTGACATTAAAAAATATGTTTAAACCAATTCTTACTAGAAATAGAAAGCAAACCTAACCCAAGAAGAAGGCAAAATTAGTGAATAAAGAACAAAACCAAACGAAACACTAAACCGTTATTTATTTTACCACAATACCCTACAAAGAGCTAAAACTTACAATCAAGTACATACATAATTCAAAATACGAGTATTATTCTTTAACTTTATCGCAATAGAGATCACATTTGAACACAAATAATACTGCAATGCGGCTGACTCCGCAAAATCATTCTCTTACGTAAATAACGCCTGTACTTAATATATTAGCAATAATTAATTGAGGTATATTTGCTTTTCAAAAACTACAGGCGGCAATTAAATAGTTTACGACTTCAAAAATCAAATTGAAGCTTTGTTCTATTTTCATATGTGTGACAAGAAGACTTTTTCGTGCAATAAAAAGAGACAAGCCTAGCCACCGTGTTTTACATCTCCGCATAGCGGCAACGCGCAGCCAATGCCGGGGTTTTGGTGTTGCTGCTTAATTTAATACAAAATTCGGTTAGGGAAAAGTTTTCCTCTAAACTTCGTATTCCGTAATATTTTGCTTTGGGCACAGTTGATTTCTATGTAATTTGGGTAACATAAAAATGCGTACTGAAAGGAAGCATATCCGAAATGTGTGGAAGCTATAATCTAATACGAAATAGAACAACAAGTACTTTCTTGAACTTAGGATGACAATAACTCTCTTTGTATATTGGCTAAAATTTCCAATATCGTAGAATACAATTGTAACCAACTGAAATGGTTTTTGTTTACAGATCATGAATAAATATTTAATTTGGCCAATATTCGGGGTAAAGATTTTATGTAGCTGGTATCACTGTCAGTCGCATACGAGCGCGCGGTGGCTTGACTAATATTTGCCACAAAATGGGAACAGAACCGAATCATTCCCGTGAAACACTATAATAAATGTGTAGTTGTAACATAATATAACAAAATTATGTTCCGTGCGCGTTTATAACACACGCTAAAAATCATATTAGTGATATTTTTTTCTTTTACCTCGAAGTGGCGCTGTTTGTAAAATGATATTGACCGGTAAGATATATTTTTTTAAATTTTATATAAAAAAAAAATATTTCGTGGAATTCTAAGGGTGTGTTCATATAATTCTTACAAAAAAGTAACCTTACCATTTTTTTGAACGTGCTTACGGAACTGTTAATTATACAATGTTAATTTATAAAAGTATTAAAATAATGTTTTAAAAGTAACAAAAAAAGCAAGTGTGTTTTAGTAAACAATGCAAGACTAAATTCCTGTTCGTCTAAAATCAATAATGCTCGCGCAATCGTTTCACGGCGTTCAAGTTTAGTCCACGCTTCCCCGTGCGACTATTTTGGCGCTTTTTGGACATTTCAATTCATTTTAAGACGATTTTCTGATGGTAAATATTATAATTAGCTGAAATAACCATATTTATGAGTTGTTAGTGTATTCAATATAATAAGGAAGCAATCGAGACGCGCCTATTATGTCAAAATGCATTTTATAGTTTCCTTACGCTTCTAAGAATCTCAAAAGGGTTTGAAAAGCTAGGTGGGGTAGAAAAATTGTAAATATCTACCTCGATCTTTAATAACATCTATCTAAATCCTTTAAAGTAAGAATTACGTAAAACTTAGTCAAACTTGTGCACATGACGTTTGGTTAGCTCAGGTAGGTAAATCTTAGCTATATTAAGTTATCTGCGCTATTTGGTGAAATAAGTCAAAATTTCCACGATATTTCATTATTCATCATTAATTTAATTCACATCATTAATCAAATTATCTTACATAATGCACAATATTTTTTTTTTTTTAATTAACTAATGAAAAAAAAGGTTTTTATTTAGGTAACTACACGTACACAAGTAAGTAGTCAAAATTATGTCGTTATTAAAACTTTTTATTACGATTTCGACATTTCAATACACAGCCTTTTATATCTGAAAGGTTTCTTTTTTAAAACTATAAATAAATTGTGATTATTTTATGTGTAGTTGGTTTATATAAAACTGTAATTAATTAACCAATTAAGACCCTTAGTTGATTCAGTTCAGTCGTTTGCCTAGATCAAACATTCTAACATTGCCTAGAAACATAAATTCGGAAATTCCAAAGGATAAATTCGAACTTTTTTAAAATGTGTTTAGCAGGGTCACCAAGAAATTCCATTGATTATTCCGACAATGGTAGGTAATTTTAGGTGTACGTACCTAGCCAACATTTAACGCGATAATTTGGTAGTTGTAATATATTAAAAAATATAGCAATAATTTTCGCGGTTTCGACGTTGGATATTAGCCGTTAGTGTGACCGCAGGAATACAAATATAAAAATAAACATCCAATCGAGTTTTCTTTACTCACTGCTATTTACATATACAATTGTTTTTTGTTAATACATACATATTATACATAGAAAACACTCAGACCATTACAAACAGACATGTTCATGCACACAAATGTTTGTACTGCCCGGGGATCGAACCCGGATCCCTTGGTGTTGCAGTCGACGTCTCAACCGCAACATCAAATAACATTCTGAGACATTAAAACATGTCTGCGTTTTTTTATTAAATAAAAACAAGGTTCCCCTACCAATCCACATTAAGTCCGCGTGGTAGTCTATGACCCATCTCCCCGCATAGCCATGTCCTGTGCGAAGGACTATGTCCTAGAGTAGGACGTTATAGGCTGGTTGGTGTATAATGATGAATAAAGATACCCATCCAGGTTCAAGTCAAATAAAAAAAATACTGTCGTCTTGGGTGACGAGTACAGGGCGGTGTTCACGGAAAATAATGACTACCTACTGTTATAATTTTTCATCAACACTGTGTCATGGTCAGGCGTATCACTTACACAAGTGCACTGACCGTCATGCTTACAAAAATATTTTAGACCAAAGATCCATAGGTTGTTAGTAATTTTAATAACGACATAATTTTGACTATTATTATGTAGGTGATAGAAGAAATTGAAATAAACATCCCTAATGTGCAGGCTCATAGAATCTTTAACACATGCAGTTTGATGAACCTGCCAACCGATTTTGACTTATGACTTAAGTCATCATCATCAGCTCATTAAACGTCCCCACCGAGGGGCACGAGCCTACCCGTACGTGAGTGATTAGGCCTTAGTCGTCCACGCGGGACCAGTGCGGGTTGGACGACTTCACACACAACCTTCGAATCTCTTCGCAGGCGTGCATGAAGGTTTCCTCACGATGTTTTCCTTCACCGTAAGAGCATCGGATAACGTACATATACTTTTTTAAAATACTAAAACACATTGTTACGTGTCGGGATTTGAACCTCAGCCCTCCTGGTAGGAAGGCGACAGTCCACACCATTGAGCCACCGAAAAGTCAACTTAAATTCAAACATGTATGATGCCGACTGTACAAACCATTAAACTTTTGTCATATCATAAAATTGCTAAAAATACACATGAAAATATATAATATTGTATGTTTCGTTGGAATATCAACGTATTTATCATAAGCTTTCGCATTTCGTTGCCAAGACGCGTTCTAGAAAGCATTATATTATAAAGTATAGTTTGCATTACGTATTATTAACTGAGTTGTCCCAGTTTATTCGTAAATTTACTTTAAGAATTTTTAAAGGAAGTTAAAATATCATAATCGTCCAGGGGGGTTACCGCAATCTCTTAAAACAGTATTGTTATAATGACACGTCAGCATTTTTGTACAGAAAAGTCGAAGTAATATTATTGTAACACTGTTTTAAATGGTGGTGGAAACCCCCATGTCCCACAACTTTCTGGCATTATTGGCAACGAAAATGCCGATGAACTCGCAAAGGCTGGGTCCAACGCAACCCGAAAGACTGTAGAACCTGCCTGTGGCTTCCCCGAAAGCCTAAAGAAAAATGAATTAGAACGTAATCTACTCGAGGACTCTGTTAACTACTGGCTAGAGTCACAAGAGGCGGCTCACTCAAAAGCGCTAATTGAGGCCTATTCGAAGAAGCGAACCTCTGAACTGCTGCTCAGTAAACCCAAGGTCAAGGCTCTTGTAAAGGCACTGGCTGGACACTGCAAGCTGAAAAGTCGCCTTTACAAAATGAAGCCAAGAGACTCGGAAACTTGCAGATTCTGCGCGGAAGGGAGAGATACACCGATGCACCTTTTCTATAATTGCGGTCCTCTATAATGGAAGCGAAACATCCACTTGGACAACTATCATTTATGCCCTTATATTTTTAATCCATAAAATATTTGCTTGCTAACTATTTATAGCGAAACATGTGCACTCCAAAATTTAATGTATAACTTTTATACCATGTTTTTTAGCAAAGACATATTCAATTCTATTCAAGTGACATTAAATAGATAGATTTATCATTGAAGTTTTACAAAATAACTGATATATAAAGAAATTTTGGCATTGCATTGAGCAATTGTATAATTTTATTATATCTCGTACTACTTTATTCAGCACGCGGGCGCCGCCCGCCCCACCGCGCGTCGTTCACCCGCCTTACCCTATATGTAATTGAAAAGTGGTATTTTTTTGAGTTAGAACAATACATTTTTGTATCAATAGATTTGCCTCATATTTAAGGGATGTTGAATCACCAGTAATATTCTTATTTTTTTTAAATGTCAATGAATTTAATTTCACCCTGTATAGGCAAAATGGATAAAGCAAACCCCAATCAGAGAGCAATGACCTGGTTATTATGGCGGGTACCAAGCCAAACTAAAACGGACTAAAAGCAAAGTCTACTTTGGTGAGTGTTCTTCCGAGCTCTTTGCACCCTTTCACCACAGGTCATCAAGGCGTACACCAAATTTTCATCCGTTTGTAGTTGACGTCCCTCGTATTCGGACTAAGCGTTTCGCGTCTCTCTCTACTTTCATTAAGCCTACTGCAAATGAGTAGCATGTAGCACGCTAAGTTTTTTCGGGGCAAGTTTGCTCCACATTAGAGCACGTCTTTTCCACTAGGATAGTCTGTGCTCAAGAGCAAGCCCATCTTTAGCAAAAGCAAATCCTATTATTTCGTGTCATAATAAGTGACCATAGTAATTAAAGCCGACTGTACTAGCGACATTTGTTGTTCTGCGATTCGGACCTCGTAAAATATAAATTATAGGCAAACGTACAATGATACTGCGGAAAAATTTTAGTGCGTTCAATAAGAAAACAAGTTTTGGGAAATTCAATTCTTCACAACAGAAATATTTTTAAACTATTTACTCTCTCTCTTCAATCTTTCGCAGTCCACTGCTGGACATAGGTTTCCCCCATGGCGCGCCAGATATCCCGGTCCTCTGCTTTTCTCATCCAGCCTCCACCAGCGACCTTTCGCAAATGTTCGGTCCATTTATAAATTAATAAATAAGCGGTTGTTCGTAGCACGGGTGAAAAATCACAACAAACAATAGATGAATCAATTGCCTACGCGCGTGCTACGTTCGAGCGATAAAATAAATATCTTCTTATAATAATAATAATAAGTCTTTTTATTCTGAACTACAAAGCTATACATTGTACAATAAGTTTGAATATTCATAAGATGTCCCGCAGTTCAGTGTGCCTCTTGGCATAGGCCTCCTCTAATGACTTCCACTGGATTCTATCTCGCGCTACCCTTCTCCATTCTTATTAAAACTCAAAAATGTTTTATTCAAATAAATCATTACATGACACTTTTGAATCGTCAAGAAGTTATTTTTAATGAATCTACCATTATTTGATTAATAATTATGAATCTATATCATATTTTAATGAATCTACCATATTGATTGGCGTCCTCTGCTTTGCTTGCTGTCTCTAGGATACCAGTCAGAGACCAGTTTACACCACTTTTCTCTGGGGTCTCTGATCATGTGTCCAGCCCATCTCCATTTCTGCTGGTCTATTTTAGTAAGAATATCAGTGAATTTTGTTTTTTCTCTTATTTTGCTGTTCCTTACTTTGTCTTGTTTCCTTATTCCAATCATACTTCTCTCCATTGCCCTTTGACAGCGTTCCAACCGTTCTCTGTGGTGTTTGGTGAGTGACCATGTTTCACATACATATGTAATGACCGGGAGTTTACATGTGTCAAACACTTTCTTTTTTATTTGTGTACTTAGCTCCCTCGATTGTATAACTTCTTTCAAAGACCAGTACTTCTTCCATCCGTTTGCTATTCTTCTGTTTATTTCCTTGGTAGTTTGGTGCTGGTGAGAAATTATCTGTCCCAAATAAATATATTCTGACACATATTCGAGATGTTGGTTGTCTATATATATAGGTATTTGTTCTGAGTTTGTAAGCAGTTTCGTTTTGTTTTTATTCATCGATAGTCCCACCTTCATACTTTCGTCGTTTAGTGAGTGTATCATTTTTTGTAAGTGTTTCGAGTTTTCTTCTATCAGGATTATGTCATCCGTAAACCTTAGGTATTCACAGGTTCAGTTTTTCACCATTCACGTTGAGTCCAAATTTGTCCCATTCTAGTTTGCGGAAGATATTTTCCAGTACAGCCGAGAACAACTTCGGTGAAAATATCCACTTAAGCTTAGCTAAAGTTACCGACATAGCTCGCCGGATCAGCAAGTTGAAGTGGCAGCGGGCTGGTCACGTATGTCGCAGAACCTCGGGCCGTTAGAGCAGACGAGTTCTGGAGTGGAGACAGCGTCTCGGCAAGCGTAGCGTCCTCCGGCCCGAAGGACCGACGACTTGCGAAAGGTCGCTGGTGGAGGTTGGATGAGAAAAGCGGAGGACCGGGATATCTGGCGCAAAATGGGGGAGACTTATGTCCAGCAGTGGACTGCAATAGGTTGAATTGGATAAGCTAAGCTTTGGCGTGGGATGGTAACTTTGCCGAATCCCTTTGTCCCGTTAATGATAGACTTCCACGGGTGATGAATTGTCCTGGCCGACCTCATCATCATCATCAGCCCATTAAACGTCCCCACCGAGGGGCACGAGCCTACCCGTATAGGGCGATTAGGCCTTAGCCGACCTGGAAGCCTTTAAATATAAATAGGCTTCCAGGTATAGGACAAATTGGCCAGAGGGGGATTTCGGATGGTCTTTATTTAGGCTGTTTGTGGAGCAGCCCAAACGATGGTTCACCTTATTTCGTGTTCTGCTTGCCGAGCAGCTGCTCTCAGTAGGATTTTTTGACTGGGCTTCTACGGTTTATGTTTTTGCTATCGATACGCTAAGAAGAAGAATATCCACTGACATTCACACAGCCCAAACTAAACGGTGAAGACGTTTAAGGAGCTGATGATGATGTAACATTTCTTTTGTGCAGAAGCGGCACGAGGGTCCAGGTGAAACGCGTCCAAGTGACAGGCGACGCGGACGACAATCAGCGAAAGATGCGCTGGATATTTCCCGTGCCAGGTAAATTAGGGGGAGGGGGACTAGAGGGGGACGGGGCGACTAAAGGGAGGGAGATTAGAGGGAAGGGGGGAGTAATAAGACCGACTGATAGAGCCAGAGCTGCCACCTTAGCCCTTTTGTAGCTGGATCTAGCACTTTATAGTTTAGGTGCACTCCTGTTCTGACGATGTAGCCCGAAAAGAGCAATCTAGCTCTTTTTCACTGTCTTGAAGATATTACCAAATTATGAAGTTTTCGACATACTAACAGGTAGTTTTTGCAATTTCATCGGTCATGATGACCGTTTTTTAGACGCTTAAAAAACGGCTTCATGACATGATTATTTTAGCATTTCTAGAACTGAAAATCTTTTGACGCTCAACCTAGCCATATCTAATAGCCCTTTTTTACTTCTCAAAAAGCCCTTTTTCTAAAACTGAGGTGACAACTCTGGATAGAGCTGTGATAATAAGTCTCGCTCACATCAAAAGTGTGTCAAACGTCTTCAAAGCAAGAGTGAATATACTGTTTCTAGGCAGGCATGATCCATCCTCGGCCGCATCATCACTTACCATCAGGTGAGATAGCGGTCAAATGTCTGCCTATAGAAGATAAAAAAAATCCGGCCTGTTTTGACCAACAACAAAATATTTATATTTGACACGCATCTGTCTACAGAGCCAACAATTACATAACGGTAAGGACGCTTACCTGATGGTAAGTGACACGCCTGACCATGACAGAGCGGCATTGAAGAAGACGTATTGCATTGTTTGTCGGTATCTTTAGTTCTCTTACGGATAACATTATTTCTGAGAGAGGCCCCGAGCTTGCATTCAGTTAACAGAGTTAAAAAATTCTCTCTCTGTTAAATTTGTTACAGTCCACTCACAGAATTAATAATAACAAGATTCCTCTTATTATTAGTTCTGTGAGTCCACTGCTGGACATAGGTATTCGCCATTCGAAGCCAGAAATCCCGGTCCTTCGCTTTCCTCGTACAACCAGAGACAAAATACATAATAAGTACTTTTTGTAAAATTTCACTAATATTAAGCGATTTATTATGTAATTGTTATTTGTATCAAATAAATAAACGCCCTCCGGCCCGATTAACCGACGACTTCAAAAGGTCGCTGGTGGAGGCTGGGTGAGAAAAGCGGAGGACCGGGATATCTGGCGCAAAATAGGGGAGACCTATGTCCATCAGTGGACTGCGATAAGTTGAAGAAGAAGAAGAAATAGAAAAAGATGTAAAATAAATTTATGTAAGAATATAAAATATTCTCTATCCCAAGGTAGCCTGAACGGGAAGACAACGTGCATTAAGAACGCCTTTTGTACTCATCCTTTTTTATAAATTTTGGTGTAAAATAAAAAAAAATCAATTTCAAATTTCATTGATGACGTAACAAAAGTAAGTTATTCTTTGATATCATGCGCGTGCGCATGACACAACATTGGGTAATGATTCGCGAGGTCATGCGTCGACATTTCTCTCATTTGTTCGTATGTATGGAGTGGAGACCACGTCTTGGAAAGCGTAGCGTGGGGCGACCTCCAACAAGATGGAGAGATGACATCCGTAAAACGGCCGGTAACAGTTGGCATAGGAAAACGGTACAGATATATGTCGCGTGCTATTGAGAGGCCTATGTTCAGCAGTGGACAGGAGTAGGCTGATGATGATGATGGACCTGTTATAGCTAACGTACATTAAAAATATTCATATCAAACTATGTTGCAAACCGTGTTATCATTCTGACCTCTAACTGATATACAGTAGTGTTGTGCCAATTATCATAATCAGCTTATTAAACGTCCCCAATGAGGGGCACGAGCCTACCCGTACGCGGGTATATAGGCCTTAGTCGTTCACGCGGGTAAGACAACTTCACGCACAACCTTTGAATCTCTTCGCAGGCAGGTTTCCTCACGATGTTTTCCTTCTCCGTAAGAGCATCGGATGACGTGTACATGTAATTTTGCAAATTCGAAAACACATTGGTACGTGGCGGGGTTTGAACCTGCGCCCTCCCGATCAGAAAGCAACAGTCCACACCATTGAGCCACCAACCAATGCCAATCCTAGATTCTATGCAACCTATCGCAGTCCACTGCTGGACATACCTTTATGCACGCTTGCGAAGAGATTCAAAGGTTGTGTGTGAAGTCGTCCAACCCGCACTGGGCCCACGTGGGCGACTACGGCTTATCACCCTATACGGGTAGGCTCGTGCCCCTCGGTGGGGACGTTTAATGAGCTGATGATGAAACATGAAAAACAAGTGATCAAGTTAGCCTGAATGAGTCGAAAATTCGCGGAATAAGGGCCTAGTTCATAGTCTGCCAGTTAATCCCACTTAATCCCAGACTTTGATTGAAGTCAGTAAATACCACTTCAGACGATTACACACGCGTCACCTACCTGTTTGGTATAAACCACAAGCTCATTTGATGAAAAATTACATTGAATTTGCAGATTTCGTATAGATCTTATTATAAAAGTTTGTTGTATACTGTATTGTAATTTTAGTGATATTATTTTTGCTGTGTTCCTTTTTACTTTTGAATTATATAATAGTTAGCTATATAATTTTACCGGCATTCGGAAGAGCAGTGTACCCTGATACAGGCAATGAGAAGATTAAAAGGGGACACTGGACACTTATGTTAATGTAACAAATTTTTTGTTACTGCCAATAAACATTTAGTATTTATTATTATTATGTTTCTATACATTGTTCATGTATCTCCCATTAAAACTGGGGGTTAGTTTATTCTTGCGGGCTTTTGGCCAAGCAAAAATAAAACTTAAGCAATGAATTTTAAATTAATTAAAAATGAAATTAAGTGTGATTATTTTGACGTAAGATATACCTTCCCCTAACTATCTGTTTCAGTTTGAAGTTGTAAAAAATTTCTAACGATTCGGCACGTATTAAGGATTGCAGCTTTTTGCAGGGTTATGTATGTGTTTTTGGGTAAATTTTATTATTATTATTATTATCTTATGCTTATAGGTGGTAAAATTGATTTCGGGCACTATATTACGTTGCCAAAATATCGATGGTGTAATAATCGATTGTTTGCTTTGTAAACTAAAAATAGTTTGAAATTCAATTGAATCGCATTAATATGCACCACTCCATAGAAATTCATCATCATTATCAGCCTAAAACGGCGTACTGCAGGGAACAGGCCTTCCCGTACAGTAAAGCTATGGGGAGATTGTGCCGTAACCCAGCACGCAGGCCCAATGCGGCTTGGTGTGTGTTACCGACTACCATCCTAAGGTTGTAGCCGGCACCGACGGCTTCACGTGACACACGAACGCACGAAATCATCTTTGTTTTCGGATAATCAGGTGATCCAGCCTGCAATATACCTAACCAAATTAGGAAAAAATTATGTATGTCAGTGAACTTGATCTCATTTCAAAAACTGTCAGACATGCCGAAGATATTGGTTTGCTCTTCTCCAAGTTTAAATTGACACAAAATGTTTCACGTGACTGAAATACCTGTGTTATTTGAATGTTGTGTTCGGTTGTAATCGAAATGCAAATTTAATATTTAGTAATAATCACAGACATCCGAATATACAATTAGACTGGACAAGACGCCAAGTTTATAGGCAATCCCAGTGTCGCAATTTCTTTTCGGTTCTTACCTGTGAAAAGTTATTATATTTCTTGGTAAATTTACTGATTCATTGCGATGATGGCATGTTACAATTGCACAGGATGGCATTTTGAAAAAAAAACGGTAATTTCTTCTAATATTCGTGCGTCTTGACTCGTCTCACAGAGCGTAAACTGGCAGCCAGTGTATGCTCGTTGAGCTTACATTTGTCGCACTTTAAACGCGCTTGCCCCATCTCTTGTATTGGGAAATCTGTGGTAATAATATAACTGGACAATATTTTAAATTAATTATTAGTGTACTTTTAGAGACCATCGCGACCGGGCACACTCAAACATAACTTTTAACTATTAACATTTTTGTGGTTTTGGTGTAAATTAAACTATTTTAACTTTCTTTCGGACTTTCTGATTCACCCGCAATCCCGCACTCTTACAGTAACTCAATGCTTTGTAATTTGTTACCGTGCCAAAAAAAATAAAAATCGCATTTCCCTGCGGGATTCGAGCCCACGGTCTGCATCAAGAGAGAGCAAATTCAAATAGTAAATTTTTGATTTGAGCCATTGATGTTGTGTCGCATAGAGTGCGCAGGCGCTATATTATCGATAGTATCGATAGAAGTGTTATTTGAATTTTTAACTATTTATTTTTATCATGGGACACTACTGGCACTTTTGATCATGGGACACCACTAGCACAAATGCATTATGCAATTGTTCAAATTATTCAGTTGGTTATTTTATTGTGGTACGTCCATGATATAATATTGGTAACGTAATTATTGTAATTACATTAAATTTGTTTTTGAATGTTATAATTAAATCATTTTGGTTCAACAACGAAAAGTTGACCACCAAAATGGTGTGGAAATCTTATAAACTTATAATTTTGCATGGTAAGTTGAATGTATATTTTGTGTTTGGATATTTTGTATCTATTTCACTACCACCACATGTAAACCAAGTCCACGTCCACTGCTGGACAAAGAACTCTCCCAGCCATTTTAAAATGCGTAAAATTTTCGTGTATTTTATCCTTTGACCTAACGTTATGCCTTTATTAAAAGTTCAAATGAGGTAACACCAAGAACAACAACCAAGTAAAACTATTTAGAGTAACATGACTCATGGGTTGAAGGATGAGATACAACATTAATTTATAAATATTAAAAAAAATTAATGAATATTAAAAAAATAGGGGCCCATGTTAATCAACCTGTCCGTGATGCACTCTACCGCAAAACTTACAAATATCTCGAGACGGATCCGGTTCATCCGACCGGAGGAAGTCCTACGCTACGCTTGCCAGCAAGCGGTCTCCTCTCCAGCACTCGTATGCTAAAATGGCCATTCCATGCGACATACGTAACCCACTGCCACTTCATACTTGCTGATCCGGCGGGCTATGTCGATAACTTTAGTCCTCTTACCAATAAAATGAATTTTGATTTTAACCCTGAAAAAGACTTCGAGCATACCTCGCATTATTGTTATAAGCATCTGGTATAGAAATACCCCGACTTGTGGAGTATCGCATACAACGTCACGAGTTTGGTCTGTTTTATCATACAAAGATAATTATGTTTATTAATAAATTTAAATTTGCTACTATGTTTCTTTTTCAGTTCTGCTCATGTCCTGGTTTGGAGTGGACCAAGTAAAAGGCAACTCCTGCATCAGAACTGGTAACCACAATATCCGCTAGTAATTGTGTCAATTATGTCTCACTGAATATGTACGTTAAACAAATAGATGTTAAAATGTTTATTAGTTTTGTGTCGTGAATGTGTTGCTGCAAACACGCGAGGTGATCGATTCGAGCTTGTATAGACGTGCTAGCGAGTCGACGTCTGGCGCACGACTGACTTGAAAGTGCGGGCGAGCGCTTAGCATACCTCGGTGTGTGGTGCTTCAAGGTCAAATCACACTAACTTCCCGTCATATTTGTACTCACAATAATATTAATATGTAGTAATAAAAATGTAGGAATAATTTTCCTTTAAAACATGTTCATATATTTTTATTATAGTGAATAGTGCAACACATTTAATTGGTAATCGAAAATTAAGCCAACTAGTGATGTTCCGTGCTCTGAATCGATAATATCGATGTTTGCAGTTGTTTGTCAATATTGTGTTTGAGTGTCCACAGGAATGCAATGTTACCGGGAATGGGTAATTTTCTGCATGAACTTAAAACTTCCTAGCAACACGATCACTTCTACCCTTGCTGTACATCGAAATGTACAAAACAACTTTTTTATTTATTTTACTTATCTCTTAATAAAACACTCAAACATCCTCCTGTGAATAACTGATTTTTTCGTTTGTTTTTATACTAATTAGATTTTAACACATAAAAACACATGCTCGCGTAGTTATATGAATTGGTAATATATAATAAGCTAATCTGTGTTTGAAAGTGTTTATGTTGTTTGAAATTAACCTCTACTACTTTCATTGTACCCTGGTATTTTCCAAATTCTTTAGCCCAGTCTACGGTGATTTTCCTATATATTTTTTTAACCCAATTCAGTTATTTACAGGATTTTTAAATCTGAAGCTGACTCCTTGTCGAATTATGTTTAGTTAAATGTGTAGTTCTATGTAAACCTTCTGTATAGTATATATGTATATTATTTATTTTGAGTTTTTTTACTAATTGAAGCATGGATTTTCAGCATTATGGGCACTTAGTCTGAGCTCCCTTGTGAAGGCCGAATGCCAGAGTAAGTATAAAGTTTGATATTTACAAGAAGTAAAATATTTAAAAAAATCATATGTTTATCTCCATAAAGGATGCTTATAAGCTTAAATCGCTAAATATCAAAGCTGTCATTTGAGCTTATTACATAATTTAAATATTTGAATATTCCTAAAAAAATATTGGAATATTGGTTTCTAAAAAAAAATTGCAAAAAAAAACTTTAATATTCATATATTTAATTTTTTAATGATTTCGTTTTCAATTTACACCATAGGGTTTAATACCGTAGACTGGGTACTTTTCTTTCAATATTATATATATTATTTAGTGCATTTCTTTCGTATTTTGCTAGTAGTGTTTGCATGGAAAGTGCTCCTAATTATTGTAAAGTCCAGGGCTGACAGATGCTTTTTAAAATGTAAAAATAAATATTATAAGCATAACAGGCCAGTTATCAGATATTTTTTCTCCTACACTTATCTAATTCAATTAGCCTCTAATATTTAACTACTTTTAAGCCTTTTATATGAGAGTATGTAGTTCACTTTTGCATATTTATTCCTGCCATAACTGAGTTTCGGGATTATAACTGCACTACTATTGCTTTGTTGTAACACAAAAAGTAAAGCAGGACATGTTGCAGCTTAATAGGAGATAGCTTAGAAAATTACCAAACGTCTCCCCACTCGAAACACTATTGTCATCTTAGAACCCCTTTTAAAGTCAAAAACACTGTACTTATACCAAACTAGGAATTAGGATGGTAAAATAGTTATCTTTTTGACATCAAGAAAGAAATATTGAATATAATACGTTGTTATTGGAACAATTTTCACCAAAATTGGCGTCATGGGGCATGATTCTGATTGTGTGTTCGCGCACGCGTGTTGACGCAAATAATAGAAAGCTAGAATACTGTTTATCTCCCTTTTTACATGACTTATGTTAGTAAGAAATAATTCTAAAAAGAAAAGACAAACGAGTATAATGAAAGCCTTTTTTTGTTCCTATGTATTTTTGGTAAATTGTACATTACCCTTCTAAACATAATTATGTTATCCGTTTAAATGTTTTGCGGAGAAAAATATTGTTTGCAGGAGTTAAGTCCTATAGGACATTCGAGCGATTTGTCAAATCTGTGAACCCTGGACGAATCTAACCGTACACTGTGCCGGCATCACGCAATCTATTTGAAGGGTGTCTAATATTAGTCCCATCGTTCTATTTTGTGTCGTATCAAAATATTTGTGTGACCGACTGACAACACTTTGATGTTTGGTGTAATTTGAAACGAGTTTCAATTTTGAGGCGCGTTTTGAGGACATTAAATAATTTGATTTCGATTTAGGCATTCGTGCATTTGCAAGCATAACTTAGGGTAAAGGCTGCTTACTCCAATTCAACTTCCACGGGTTTTAATATGCGACCCTGGTACAAAAATTGTGAAGCTGTATTTTTCTACGCAGATTTTCCTCCTTTTCCGAAAGTACATAGGTGATTATTACCTATTTTAAAATGCGCGTCGTATTGCGTATTCGTACGAATATAATACAATCGTTTGTATGGGTAGTTCCTAGACTACTAATGTGTTTATCGTATAAAGGGGGTTCTGACACAAACTGGGAGTACCACTGCCAAAGTCCTTCAATAAAAGTGGTACCGAATAAAATAAACTTTTTCCCGAACTCTAAACCTTACACTATAGCCCATCACTGCGCATTAATTTTTCACTCACCGCCAACTAAAACTGCTAACATACAAAAGTCACTTTTCACAAGGGGGAAGTGACAAATGACACCTTAACAGCTATCTGCTTGATTGCTAACTTATTGAATTCATATAATATATCGATAAACCTCCACGCAATGTAGTCTCACTAAATAATACACAAAGCTATAAGTACGTACACTGCACAACGTAAAGACATATTTTCACTTTAATATCCGTAAATGATGTCAAAGGTCCCAGCATGCAAGTTTTGGGACCAAAGCTAACTAAGGCTGCCCAAGGTGAGTAATGATGCCTACTGCAGCACATAGGCTTCCCTACACTTTGCTCTAGGGATATTGGGGCGCGCGGGCCTTAAGCAGATTGGTGGGTTTTAGCGACTACCAACTTAGTAGCCGGTACCGAAGATTTAACTTTGCTTTTGAAGCAAAAGCTTGTTTATTGAAAAACACAGATCTTTAATTTTCCCCTTCAAATAGATTATTGTATGTGATATTTAATTAAATTCGATAGCCAGGCATAGTGTACGTTATATATTGTCTAACCGTGTATGTATATGTTTATTTATAAATGTTTTAGACCAGGCGTTTTAAGGTAAGTACATACTATTATTTTTAGTCATATCCATTTGAAAAAAATATGTCAAAATATCGACATGGATCACGACATCGATACTCACCTCACTAGTAAGCGGTAGTGTACATTCATGTTTTCCATTACACAACACTAAATACAGATATCATTTTTACTGAAAGAAAGTAAAAATATTGATCAAACACGAATATTAAACTTGCACAAAAGTAACAATACAACTAATTAAGTCAAACTGCATTCAGCTTATGCATAATTAATTATTATTTTCTTGGTACAATATAAAGATTTAGTAATTACATTCTTGGGTACATCTTATAAAGAATTCAATTCTGTGGGTACATAGTATGTCCAGTTTCAGTGCCAAAGATAAAATGTATAGTAGATAACTATTTCTTTTTTTTTTTTCGACTTTTGGCTATTGCCATAAAATTCTAACGATTGTTATGTGTTCAGTTATTTTATAATAGATAGGTAAAAATTGAGTTCCGCATCATATTGGGACATACGTCGTATATAGAATTTCTTGTGACCTTAACAAAAGTTCATTATTCAATTTAGTGCGATAAAAACAATGTTTTGATATTTATTCTTGAAGACTAAATAATTGAATTTGTTTTTCTAATACATGTTATCTAGTAATAAAATTATTTATTAAATTTGGATGTAAATAAACATTCAAGTGAGACATGTTTTTCAAATAATAATAAATATCCACTGATATTCACACAGCGCCATCTAGCCCCAAGTTAAGCGAGAAGCCTGTATTATGGGTACTAAACAACGGATACACATACTTATATACATTTTTTTTTGTAAATACATACATATTTTACATAGAAAACACCCAGACCATTACAAACAGACATGTTCATGCACACAAATGTTTGTACTGCCCAGGGATCGAACCCGGAACCCATGGTGTTGCAGTCGACCACTCAACCGCAACACCAAATGGGTCGTCGAACTATTTACCAAGTGGCCCGCAAGAATGGAAGTTGGGACTGCTTTTGGTTCCCGCCTACAATCATGATAGTCTTGGACTGTTCCCATGTCTAGACTGGAAATTAAAATATGCAATAATCTGTAATGAGATTAAAAAAATGTATTACCTTTGTCGTAATGGGAAGAATGCGACGACTAATTGGCTTAGTCGATCGATTTTAAACGTAAGGCATCGTCTTGTTTAAAAGTCGCATTCTGTGACATGTCTACCCAATAGCTGAGCATTTCTAAGCTATTGGAAATAATAAATAAGCCCTTCTTATAATCACTTTGTACTATTTAGTAACATTTGCTTATTTTGCCAAGTTATTGCAAATATATTGTACATAAACCGAAACGCCTTTAGTCTATGGTTAAAAGTTGAAATTGCGTTCCCACTTATTACGTATAACACTAGATTAAACATATATTATTTTGACGAGTCATATGGTGTTATGAAAAATGAAAATGAAAAGTGTTTATTCAGTTTAGGTCCTTAAAGAACACTTATGAATGTCAAATGAAGCTACCACTGGAGTTATGACTGAGACATCGGCTACCCAGACAAAGGTTCTGAGTACGATCTACCTACAAACATTTTTGTTGATGAATATGTTTGTTTGTATTGGTCTGGGTACCTAAAATGTGTGTATTTGCAAAAAAATATTTAAGCAGTGGCCTGCACTCCATATATGCAAATAAGCAGTGCATACCCTGTGCGTCGAGACAACCCGGAAAATCGACAACGTATTAAATGATTCCCACTTATTCGTCAATTTCCCTCGACAGATTTGAAACCATAGACGATCTGCTATCATCAACAGCACTCAAATTGACAAAAAAATGTTGTTTTGCGATTAGTGTCACTCAATTTAAAACCCTATTCTTATGAGTTTACGCCACTGTTTAAGCATCCATGCTACTAAAGTTCGAGCTAGATAAATGCAATTGGATTTATCTAGCTCCAATTTTTTTCGAACTGACTGGTGTTGGCCGCAGATGGCCTTTACAGCTTCACCGGGCAATTGGCGAGCGCAGATGGCTCTCAGCTTTAAACATTTACACACGAGCCTAAGGGCGTCCCCGAACGGGACTCGAACCTCGGTTTATTATCCTTTTTAACATGGCTTACGACTCGCCATAATCTCGCTATATGAAATTACCCGTAATCACATTGTGTATTGATTATCACAAGGTTGTTAAACGTTAAAGCTAAAATCCGTGTATAAAAATCGCGTGCCAGTACAACCTTGCCCGGGCTTGTGTTGCTATTTCCAGCGAAGCCTTCGTGCAATTGAGTAACCTATTTTACAATTACCCTAGTTCACAGTTATGCGCTAGACTTTGCAGACTTTCGGCGCCTTGGTGAAAAACAAGTAAATTATCCAGCATTCTACATTCATTTGATTTTTTAAAACGATTTATAGGTAACCTAAAAATGTAATATCGTCCTGCACTTTCTGAGATTAATGCCTGTATTCTAGAACTAAACTCAAGAACTCATTCTAGAATACGGGCCTTAGTGTTTAATTAATAAAACGTCCTCCCTTTTTCTTTCCTTTGAGATATGGGTCAATTAACCTATTAAATCCTAATACAGGGCACAGGCCTTTCCACATAGTATGGTAAGATATATGAGATAGGGGTCCAAGGATCTCAAAAGAAATGCATTTTTATTTTTATTATCGTATAGGCATAGGGCGCTGGAACTCCTAATATCTCTTTGAACGCGACGAATCCAGACTAAATAGAAAACCTATTGTTTCTGACATCTTTAGATATAATTCGCGTTCAAAGGGTTAAACTGGTAGGTACCTACATCCAGGTTTGTGATCATAAGCGAAAAACACTCAACAACCACTCATTCATATAGAAAGCCACCACACACAAAACATCTAAATATCGCAATTGTTTAAAAAGTGGCGCAAGTCGAGTTACTGCTGTTTTTGGTTAAAAGTTGTATATGTTCAATATGTGAATAATATATTTTTCTCTATCTATCTTCAACCTTTGCTACTTGCCTAGTCCACTACTGAACTTAGGTCTCCCTCATAAATGGAGTGACCTATCTAGAGCTTAGTCATTACTTAAGTATACTAAGGTATCGTCATTTGCCTGTGCATACTCCAAACTGTTTGATGTTATGACATCACAGACATTACATTTTCTGCAATTTATCAAGGCTTTTCGTAATTTCCTGAAACTTTAATTCCATAAGAAAATCTAAAAATTTCAAACGTTTTTTAGTAGTTATAAGAAAGGTGAAAAGGTAAAATTAGCAAATACATTCTCGGGCCATATTATCACGCAATGACCTGTTCAGGATACAGGAATATTTTTATACAATATGTATGTAAAGAAGGAAAACCCTGGACAGGAGAGGTACCGCAATGGCCATGGCCCATGGGCCATGTTGTTTACCGGTGCCACTATTCATTTTGGAATTTTCCTTCTTTGAAAGGTCTTATTTGAAGTTGTAACTTTATTAACTCAAAGTTCTCCTTCGATAATATACCTTCACAGCTCTTTAATCTTGACTTATTTTCAATATTTAATGCAATTATGCAAACAGCAGAAATTCGATTTGAACTGACGCTTAGCAAATTAAAAACCCGTGCCTATAAACAAGTGACAAACGAATTGTAACGAACTTAGCCTACTGTATTCGCTATGACATAAAGTAGTATTATCATCAACTTGTGTCATTCCCATATTAAACCGAAAATAAGCAATAATATATATTTTTTAGCAACATTAATTACGAGGTGGTAGACTCTGTACTGAGTCGTCTAGGTAGGTACTCCTCAGGTACGATTGCTGCGCCAGATATCGTGCCGTAAACTGGAAATACTTTGCACTTCCGGTTTCGGGATGCGGGCAATTTAGCTAATAAATTACACGCGGTAATGAGAGACCTAACATCGCTGTCTCGGGTGTCGGGGGCAACGCGTCTTAATGGAGAAATAATAACTATCTGTTGTTGGTCTTCTTAAATGCCGTTCTATCATGGTCAGGTATACTTACCATCATTTGAACGTCCTGACTGTTCCCTACACTTAGTGACATAAAAAAATAATTTTTATGTTATTAGTGTACAGGACTAAGGTAATTTCACTAGCTACAGTGCCTTCATCCCGAAATACTAAAGAGCATAACACTCCTGTTTCATGGGACGATATCTGGCACTGCGGTATTTATTTAAACGACTCGGTATCGAATCTACCACCAAGTAAAACTAAAACTAACATGAAAATTCGCTTACGTAACGGTTGTCGCTTGTCATGGCTGTCTGTACCCATGGACATAACACTGTTCAATCTTTAATCCGCCATTTGGTTTGTGTTCACAGCTCGCACGATCTACTGTTACGAGTGTGATAGCTGGACAGACTATCGGTGCAAGGATCCGTTCAACTACACCGCACTGCCGAGGGACCAGCCACCACTGCAGACCTGTAATGGTTGCTGCGTCAAGATGGTCCGCTATTCCAAGAGTCGTAAGTGTAAAAATTATTCTTTAAGCGAAAGATCATCAAAATAGAACTAGTACTTCCCATAAACTCAGAGAGCTGAAATTCGGTACAGTTAGGGTTTGATGGCTACATAAAGGGAAAACTATAAAAACTTGGATAAGAGTATCTTTCAATGAAAAATTACGTCACTGTATCTATCAAAGTCAAAGTCAAAAACATTTATTTCAAATTAGGCTTACAAAAAACACTTATGAACGTCAAAAAATATACAAAAATATAATAAAAAAACGATTTAAATACTAAACTAAAAATATGAGTTTTGATGCTTTGAAAAAAAAAGCGATTCAGTGGTTTGGCCTGTTGATTATCCATTGTTGCTGGTGGAGGGCGGATGAGAAAAGCGGAGGACCGTGATTTGTGGCGTTAAATGGAGGAGACCTATGTTGAACAGTGGACTGCGATAGGTTGAAGAGAGAGGTATTTCCTGGTTAAACGTGTATCACTATTGGTCTCGTCATCGTTTTTGCTAACCTGTAACGGTTATTTAATCGAGATGGTTCACGATTCCAAGAGTTAGCGAAAATCCGGCTTGAATGCATAATTTTCATCAGTATACTGTATAACGCATGCAGAGAACGGATTTCCTGGACTACACGTCTATGGAGAGAGTAGGTCATAACCCATTACCCCCAATAATTTTTGGGGTTTTGTGACTTATTATACTAAGAAGAGAGCGTCGGTGGTTCAATGTTGCGGACTGTTGCCTTTTGATCGGGAGGGCGCCGGTTCAAATCTCGCCGCATACCAATGTGTTTTGAATTTTCGAAATTATACGTACGTTATCCGACGCTTTTACGGTTAAGGAAAACATCGTCAGGAAACCTGCGCACACCTGCGAATAGATTCAAAGGTGGTGCGAGAAGTCGGCCAATCCTCACTGGGCCCGCGTGAACAACTAAGGTCTATACACCCGTCAGTAAGACGATGAGCTGATGATGGTGATGGTGGTGGAACCATACTGTGAATAAGGGCGAAACAAAACGCAAACGCTGTTTCACCGGTTTTCTTTTATTTGCTGTAGTATCACAAAATTTAGCCAGACCATTCGTATCGAAGCATCTCCCACACTTATAAGTCTTTTTATGTTACTAGGTGTACAGACGGTCAGGACGCTCACTTGATGGTGAGTGATACGCCTGACTATGACACAGTTATTACTAACCTTTGAAGGTAGCCACGGAAGACCAGCGTCATGGTGTCTTCATCACCATGGCTGTTGTTGAGTGGCATACCTGTTCTGTGTCTTTAGATTTAAGTTTAAGTTTATATTGTAAACTGACAACAGAATAACATTTGCCTCTCGATTTCAGCGTACGAGGTGGTGCGCCGCACGTGTACATCCCAACTGCAAATCAACCTGTTCATGGTCGACCACGTTTGCATGATGGAAAGTACTGGCACTGGCCATATGTGTTTCTGTGAGGAGGACATGTGTAACGCGGCGCCGGCGGTCGACACGACCCTCGCACTGGGGGGCGTTAGCTTTAATCGCATGCGCATGCATCAGGTGAAGTAGACCTGCCTGACGCGGTCGGTCGTTCAGACCGCGGTCGGTCGAGGCCGATTGTAGCCATGACGTTATGACATTTGTGATTGCGAACCGCCAATTGGTCGCGTTGTTTTTCCGATAACTTTGTGATAATCTGTGCAATCAAGATGGCTGAATTGTGATCCGTTGTAAATTGCTGTGACAATCGACTGTGATTGCAATTTACAGTCGATCTATTGTACAATTTTACAGTTGGTACTATGAATTAAAAATAAAACACAATCAAATATCTGTTGATTTTAATTGTGTTTATAATCTGTTATGGTTGTAATTATAAATTATAATTATTATTGCTATCAATAGTAAATTGATATAGTTGATCAATGAGATTAGTTGGTTTTAATAAATCGATAAA
This sequence comes from Leucinodes orbonalis, assembly GCA_019425675.1. Classification (NCBI taxonomy): domain Eukaryota; kingdom Metazoa; phylum Arthropoda; class Insecta; order Lepidoptera; family Crambidae; genus Leucinodes; species Leucinodes orbonalis. The sequence continues at coordinate 74,812 of PQWD01008768.1, forward strand.
CAACGCGACAATTGGCGGTCGTAAATCGGATCAGGCTTCTGCAATGAAGTCTTTTTTAATTTTAAAGTCACTCGACCGATCAGGTGATTGAAAGCTGCCCTTTATAACTGCCTATACTACTGATACAACCCTGTATATTAATTCATAATCCATATTATTTGCAATAAATATATGGACCAGGGAGCATATAATTCCAATCGTTTCGGAGATTTAGTTGTAGTATAAAATGACATATT
>PQWD01008769.1:0-11991 GCA_019425675.1 Leucinodes orbonalis
TCGGTGGCTCAATGGTGTGGACTGTCGCCCTACTACCGGGAGGGCTGAGGTTCAAATACCGCCACGTACCAATGTGTTTTCGAATTTTCGAAATGAAATGTATGTTATTATCCGACGCTCTTACGGTGAAGGAAAACATCGTGAAGAAACCTTCATGCACGCCTGCGAAGACATTCAAAGGTCGTGTGTGAAGTCGTCCAATCTGCACTGGGTCCGCGTGGACGACTAAACGTAACCCTATACGGGAAGGCTCGTGCCCCTCGGTGGGGACGTTTAATGAGCTGATGATGAATAAATGATTAGTCTAGGTGTTTCTACGTATAAAATGTAAGTTGGTATGTACAAAAAAATATAATATTAATAAATTGTTTTTATTGTTGTCCACAAAAACATACATATCACACAATGCAATTACAAGAACAACAACAGGAAGCAGCTCATCTGCGACCAGGAAACTCTGACAGTGCTGATTTACGGCCATTCACTTTTTCTCTTCGGGTGTTAAACGAGAAATAGGTCATGAGGGCTACATAATTTTTACATTTATTCATATATACATCTTAAAAAAAACAAAAGTAAGATAAAAGATAATCATTTCATTGTTTGATTGTTAATATCCCAAATTTAAATTTCTGATATTAACAAAAAGTAAGTAAGGAATGTGAGTAAATGTGTGTGTGTGTGGTGTGTGTTCAATGTTTAAAACCCATACTACAAGCTTCACGCTTAAATTGGGGCTATATGGTGCTGTGACAATGTCGGTAGATATTTATTTTATTTATTTAACACTAAATTATGTGATAAAATTTGTATTGCAAAAGAAACTTTGGCTAGCCACGTAAGTCGCAGAACCGATGTCCGTTGGACATCTTGCCTACGACTAACATACTCGACCAGTCGAGTTCTGGAGCGGAGACCGCGTCTTTCAAGCGTAGCGTAGTACAACCAAAAGGGCCCACGACTTGGATGTTTTTTTTTGATGCAGTAAAAATCGAATTACTCGTCAATATATTAATTAATATACCTGTGTTGGCCGTTTAATAAATTTTATTTTTTTATAATAATGGAGCCCTTGACATAAATATATTGAAAAATGTAAAACTTACTAGCATTCTCCCATTGATCGAGCAGCTCATTCATGAATGCAATTTGTTCTTCCAGCAGTCTTCTATCGTCGAGCGGGTTTGTTTGCTTCTGTAGATCATCGTTGAGCCTGGAAAACGTAGTCTATTATGCTGGGGCTACAGTAGGGCTTAACGTTTAACGCCATTCAAACACCCATCAATGTCAAACAACCGCGATAAATTTAACGTGCAAAAGTGGATGGCCACACTTGAAATTATTAACGTGTTAATTATTGATGAAGAGAAAAACGGCAAGATCAGGGTTGCCGCCCGTACTTTATAATAAAATATTTTACGTTATTTAATGTAATATGTCTATAAGTATAGAGTACAATTACATCAAAATTGTTAAGTTACAAGAGTATTAGAGTACGCGAAAAAATATTTTATTTTGCATAATTTGATTTGATGATGCAGATTTTGATATTGAAATTGAAATTGAAAAATGCTTTATTCAAATAAATCTTTACAGATACTTTTGAATCGTCAAAACAGTATATATTTTTTTTATTAAATCTAATATTAGTCGTAGGTACTACACACTAACAATACTTCAAACATTTATAAATATTTTTATTACTCACCGTATCTCATATCATATTAACTTATTTTTGTTTTTATTGACGAGTGGTATTCGGTAGGAATAGAATATTTATTACGGAATAAATAAATACCAGATTTTAGTATTGCAAAGGATTACAATTTCTAATACAAAATGCAACACCTATAATAACCAATGCTTTAAATGCAAATATAAAAAGAGGCAACCCTATGCGATCACGACACTAATTGACATATCATGTGTGACCGCTTCAACGCATTCATCCCCGCGAAAATCTCTTTGATGCACCGACAGTCGAGTTATCGCCATACGGCAAACGGCGTTGTAAAGACGTTGAAAATTATCGCGTTCAATTAATGACATTTCCCGTTGGTCTGGCCCCAGCATTAGAAAGAAAGATAATCATTTATATTAACCTCATACACAGTAAGATATGAGCGTCGGTGGCTCAATGGTGTGAACTGTCGCCTTCCTACCGGGAGGGCTGAGGTTCAAATCCCGACACGTAACAATGTGTTTTCGAATTTTATAAAATATATGTACGTTATCCGACGCTCTTACTGTGAAGGAAAACATCGTGAGGAAAACCTTGATGCACGCCTACGAAGAGATTCGAAGGTTGTGTGTGAAGTCCCGCGTGGACGACTTAGGCCTAATCACGCTATACGGGTAGGCTCGTGCCCCTCGGTGGGGACATTTAATGAGCTGATGATGATGACAATAAGATACAAAAGTATAAATATAGAAGTTACAAATGATCGAACACAGAACAAAAACATGTAATATTATGGTGGTAGTGGTTAATAGGACCCAGCCTCAGCATGTGCCACAGCGAGCTACAAGACCGCTGCAACGCTAATGTTATGATTGGACCTGGTGACGTGACATATACAAATGTATTACATACAATTATATGGACATATATTATAATGATTCATAAAATCAGGAGACAATATTGTGCAAATAAAAAAAACAAATTATAACGAATATACATACATACATTAAAAAATAAATACATAAAAAAACGCGATAAAGCAAATGACAACTAACTGAAAAATCTTAATCGTTACATGTAAAACTGTATGTTTACTGCTGCTGTTGGCTTTTACAGCTTCAACAGGCAATCTGCGAGAGCAGATATCTCTATCAATCCGTATCATCTGACAAGCTATTTGGAGTTTCGGCTGTAAATCGTAGCCCAAGTTTTCAGACTTAATTTCAAGATAGTTAGATGGTGAAATAGATCGGGCTGAATAACACACGATTAACGCAGCTTGAGTAAAATAGTGATATCTCACAGATGCAACATGCGATTCAAAAATGCCCCTCAAATTGAAGGGCAAAATTTAGAAATCCGTCATACCGCATATGACGTCATTGGATCTGAGTATTGGGCTACTAAGGAGAACGATGAAAGCCGATTGCATATTAAAGAAATGATAATGTAAAGATGGATAGCATACGAAATAAGAATGTAAGAGGAAGCCTGAAAGTAGCACCAGTGAGTGAACAGTTGGGAGAAAATTGGTAGGAACATGTCATGAATAGGGATCAATGACACGTTACAAAGCGAGTGTCAATTTGAACATGGATAGATGCATTAAAAGAGAAAGCTCAACGAAAATATGGACGATTTGTGTGGACACCTTTGACATCTAATATAACTGAAATGAAAGAAAAAAATCCTGTATTCAATTTAGTCTTTACAAAACACTTTTAAATAGTCAAATTACTAATAAATATTAAAACTAGTTTGAATCTACCACCGGTTCGGACACTTGGTTCTACTGAGAAGACTCCGGCAAGAAACTAAGGAGTTACTCTTTTCAATCGCCAATTTACGATGCACAAGCTTTATAAGCTATCTATGTCCATACATTTCGGTCCTTAAGTTAATCAATTAAGTATCTATAACATACCGATTACTATCTCGCACCAATCCTTGATCAGATTCTGGTAACTCCTCCACAGAGTACACCGTGTCTTCCGTAGACTCGGTCGCTTCATTCGCTACTTCTTCTGTTCTGTTCTCTTCTAGAACGTCTGTGCTATCCGAGAAGAGAACGAAGAGGAACTGCGCGTTCGGGTTGATGTCTTTGACTTGGTACAAATCCAGACAGTTCTAGAAGGTTGAATATGTATTTCATTGTTTGAATGATTAAGTTACTCACAAATTTTTTTTTTTTATTTCTTTTGTATAATTATGACTGTCCTAATACTTGAATATATATTTGAAATCAAGCTTATACGTATTTCCAATCGTTGTTAAGAATCCTTTTTTCTTTCTTAATTAAATTCGTGATAGATGGCGCTATGTGATCATTATCATCATCATTACAGCCTCATATTTCCACTACTGAACGAAGGCCTCCCCTAATGAATTCCACGCGGGCCGATCCCTAGCAGTTGACATTCATCTGCTACCCGCCACCTTAACTAGGTCATCCGTCCATATTGGGCGGTACAATAATAAATATTCACTCACATTTACACAGCGCCATCTAGTCCCAAACTAAGTGTTTAGTCACATTTACACAGCGCCATCTAGTCCCAAACTAAGTGTTTAGTCACATTTACACAGCGCCATCTAGTCCCAAACTAAGTGTTTAGCCTGTAAGATGGGTACTAAACAATTGATAAAATACTTATACATAGAAAACACCCGGACCAATACAAACAGAAATGTTCATGCACACAAATATTTGTACTGCCCGGGGATCGAGCCCGGAACCCTTGGTGTAGTAGCACACTTCTCAACCATTACACCAAATGGTCGTATGTATGCTGTATAAATTAGAAAATGAAAAGTGTTTATTCAGTTTAGGTCCTTACAGAACACTTATGAATGTCAAATTAAGCTACCACTGGTTCGGACGGTAATTGAATTGCTCACCTCAGCACAAAACACGGCCGGTCCCCCACCACCCTTCCACTGCCTCTTCACAACTTCATCACACTTATCACAGCTAACACGATCACCGTTCGCCCTCGTCATATAATACAGATTGAAGGTATTCCAAAAGTCCTCCTCACTCCTCGAATTCACCATACAGCTCGGCACGAAGTTCTCACTGAACACATTCTTGCCAATCCTGTCTATGGCGTAAAGGAAAACCGGGTTAAAGTTCCTCAATATAAGGTCCCTTTTTGAGTACAGATCCGCGTGGATTTTCTTAAGGGTATCCAGGTTGGAGGTGCCCGGTTCTGAGTCTATATCTGGCGGTACTATGATGCGGAGACCGTCTTTTAGGAACGGTATGTTCAGTTCTACTTCCAACATGGTGGCCAGATCTGTGTGGTCTTGGCGGATGAGGTCCTGAAAAAAAAAGTTCATAATTAAAAAGGTACAAATATCTATTAAAATTAAAATACTTTAAACAGGGCTTGAAACTGGTTCAACACTAACCGGTATTTTTAGGGCTAAACCAATTTCATCATTTAGTTTCATTACGAAGCGGAACCAAATAAGAACGATACTTGGAACCTAAATATTCCGGTTTATAGTGAGATCGGTCGCAACTTGTGGCAACTCGTCGATCAAATTATCTGCTGTGCACTCACAGATGCCATTCAGTCTTTGAATGAACTGTGTGCAACGCGACGCCACGAAATATTTTTTTATGTTACGATGTGTAGTAAGATGAGGACTTTCACCTGCTGATAAGTCATACGTCCGTCCATGATACAGCGACATTGAAGGAGACCAACAACTGAAAGACAGTTATAATTCTCCATCAATGCCACTCTGCGCCCGTCACCCGAGACTACAGATGTAAGGTCTCTTATACCCAGTAATTTCAATAAGTACAGTGCCCTCATCCCGAAACACAAAAATGCACAGCACTCATATTTCACAGGACGCTATCTGGCACTGCGGTGGTACCTACCTAGACGACACTGTATCGGGTCTACCACGAAGTAAACTTACGACATACAACACTTACCTCGACGGGCAGCGTGTCCCATGGCTTCTTATTGCACTCCAACTCCTCGACCAGCTCGAACTCGGAATTGCCGAGCGTCAGGTGGACTTGGGTGGAGATGCCGTACTGGATACGCACCTGAAATGTCACATGACACTGCTATTAGATTTTTCAATCATATATAGGCAGACATTTTACCGCAATCTCACCTGATGGTAAGTGATGCGCCGAGGATGGATTATGCCTGTCTAGAAATAGCCTTTTCAAGGCGGCCAGGTTGTAATGATCGGGGAACACATAAGGTGGCAAAGAGTTACATTCCTTTGCGGTGCGCATAACGAGAGATTTCGGACCAAGAGATAAGTATTGTCTAGAAGAGGTGACTCAATATCTGTATTGAGCCACCTAATGTCTAAAAATAAATATCCACCGACATCCCAATCTGTCGGTGGCTCAGTGGTGTGGACTGGCATCCGATCGGGAGGGTGCAAGTTCAAATCCAGCCACTTACCAATGTGTTTTAAATTTTCGAAATCATATGTACATTATCCGACGCTCTTACGGTGAAGGATAACATCGTGAGAAAACCTTGGCACGTCTGCGAAAAGATTCAAAGTTTGTACGTGAAGTCAGCTAATCCGCACTAGGCCCGCGTGGACAACTAAGGCCAAAACAACTTATAACGGGTAGGCTCGTGCCCCTCAGTGGCACATCCTTTGAATCTCTTCGCAGGCGTGCGCAGGTTTCCTCACGATGTTTCCTTCACCGTAAAAGCTTCGGATAAACTTACAAAAAATTTCAATCGAAAAGACATTGGTACGTGGCGTGATTTTCCCCAGCACCTTCCAGATCTGAAATCAACAGTGCACACTAATGAGCAACTGAACCTCTATTCTGGAACGTAAGATACAGAAACACAAATTCGCCTCACCCATCTACATCCCCTAGGAGGGTCATCAGGCAGCAACCTCCTGCCTAACAGGCAGTGCAATAACCTGACCCTCGCCGCTGCACTGGTGCCCAGTATCACCAGCGCCTTCAGCCTCGCCGACAGGTTTCCAATCTCTTGGACTGCAATGGGCACTTCTGGATCTGTAATCAATTTAACGAAAGCTGCTGTTACCTTTGTATTGTTCAGACGCATTTGAAGACGCATGTTTTGTAATAGCTGAGGGTTCCGGTTTTGATCCTGTAATAACTACTATTTTTAATTAATTTCAACACTTCTTACTAGGTGGTAGACTCGATACTGAGTCGTCTAAGTAGGAACCACCGCAGTGCCAGTATCGTCCCGTGAAACAGGAGTGTTATGCACATTTGTGTTTCGGGATGAGGGCACCGTAGCTAGTGAAATTACCGGGTATAAGAGACCTAACATCTGTTGTCTCTAGTGTCGGGCGTAGTGTGGCATTGACAGAGAATACTAACTGTATATGAGTTGTTGATCTCCTTCGATGCCGCTATGTCATGGTCAGGCGTATCACTTACCACCAGGTGAGCGTCCTCACCGTCCGGTACACTAATAACATAAAAAAAGAAACTCCATCTGTCATGGACAGGTGTGCGAACTGGCAGACCTGTTTTCTTAATGTCGTAAAAACAGCAGTATCCATTTCAATATTGGTAATAGACGACTTATTTCCTGTAATGATTGAGATATCAACTACTTCACTGAGGGTTCCTGTTCGATCCCTGGGCAATACAGACATTGCATGTATGTATGTATGTTTGAATTGTTGTTTCTATTAATTAATGTGTAATTAAAAAATGATATAAATGTGTTTATCCGTTGTTACGTACCCATATTACAGGCTAAATGCTTAGTTTGGAACTAGATGGCGCTGTGTGAATGTCGATGTATATTTATTTATCAGTTGTTTAGTATCCATACCACAAGCTGGAGCTTGTTCAATGGGTTAAGTTAAGGGTGGACGTTTAACCCATTGAACGCCGGGAATCCTTCAAGCGTCATTAAAAGAGTTAAATTGTGACTAGATGGCGCTGTGTTATTGTGAGTAGAAGATAATTTATTTCACTAAGTAAAAACACGGTGTAACAAAGAAACGGTTGCTCACCAAAGGGCAGTATATCGGCGACGTCGTGCAGCGCGCGCTGCGTGCTCCTCACGAGCGCGTGCAGAGTGCGCGCGCGCGTCGCCACACGACGTGCTAGCGCCGACCCGTTCGCCATCTTGGATCACGATGACATGCCTGCAACAGACGGAACAGAGGAACTTTGTATTTAATAAACTCTGTCCTTTCAATGATTTTTCTTTTATGTTACAAAGTATATAGGAGGGTCAGGACGCTCACCTGATGGTAAGTGATACGCCTGACCATGATGAGCGGCACTGATTAAGACCAACAACTGATAAACAGTTATTATTCCACCCATGCCGCACTGCACCCGACACCCGATACAACAGATGTTAGGTCACTTATACCCGGTAATTTTACTAGCTAGTGCCCTCACCCTGAAACACATAGGTGCATAACACTTCTGTTTCCCGGGCCGATATCTAGCACTGCGGTGGTACCTACCTATACAACTTAGTACCGAATCTAACACCTAGCAACTACATACTTTACAAATTCATCGTAGTAGTGAAATTGTAGACACGCACACACGCACGCACACAATCACGTTCGCACACATTACGCACGCTTCTATCATTAAAACTGATAAATTTTTTTTTTTTTTTTTTTTTTTTTTTTTCGGAATGACTTATTTCTGTTGGCCGCAGGTGGCCTTCACAGCTTCACCGGACAATTGGCGAGCGCAGATGGCTCTCAGCCCAAAATTTAAGCAACGGGCCTAAGGGTGTCCCAGGTGGACGCGAACCTCGGCTTAGGGCGTTGCTGGGGAGGGCTAGGTAACCTAGTATACGTTTGGGGAGAAAAACGACCGGGCACGTGCCGGTATCGTGAATAGGGACTGGTCGAACCTACAGGGATTCGGGCGAAGGCCCCCCGCCGGCGGGACGGAATCTCGGTCTTTGATGTGTTACGTGTGTTCTGAAGCAATTGAGATGCTTTACGCTTTTTGTCTGTCGCAATGGCAACAGTGATCGGATCGTATAATGATAAAAATCCAAATAGTTCCCCCTTTATAGTTCTTTCCGTCTTTCAAGGCAAACCGGAAGACGAATTTGGTGAAATTGGTATGCGGACTATACGTCACTTCCAAAGATACTTTGCAGTTTCTTTTTCGAAAATATTTTGTACGTGCTTTTCACAGTTTTCAAAGTAGCAAGCTAAAAATCGATGGAAAGACGTATTATAATATCAGCAACAGTAGCGTAAAATATTAATCAACCAGTAAGTTTGTTTTTAATTTTTGGATGCTTGGTAGACTCCATACCCAATCGTCTCAGTAGATACCACCGCTGTACAAGATATCGTCCCGTTAAAAAGGAGTGTTTTTCACGATTGTGTTTCGGTATGAGGGCTCTGTAGAGCTACTAAGGTATACTTTACTTTGCACCCTTATATCACGTATCATAAGTCTGGTTTAGTTATAATCGTTCCATCGGCAATATATTCGCATAAATTGTCTTTGTCTGCATAGACGATTTACGAGGCGCTTAACAGGCAGAAAAAGTATTTGAATTTTAATAATATCAAATAAACGATTCGCACGTTAAAGTTAAAAGTTATAAACTAAGTATATAATGTTATAAATTTTCTACCCTTTCAGCCTCATTCATAAAATATGTACTCTGCTGTACCTACCTAGACTCAGCATCGAGTATACCACTTAGCAAGTTGATAGCTAATGGTGATCGCGAATGTTATTTTTTTTAATATAGTTAAAACATCGCATGTCCTATTATTACGGAATGCGCTACCCAAGACTTGATTGTGATTATTAACTTAAGAATTAAACAATAACCAACCTTCCACTCATAAGCATAGTAATTATAATGAAATGAATAATTTGTCGAAAAGTGAAATCGTTATCATGGACACATAGTCCAAATGAGCAGTATTGAATCATCAGCGTTGATGTTTTGTTTGATCACCATAATTATCGGTATACCTAGTGACATTGGAATTGAATTCGTAATACTTTTTTAATCTAAGGATCCAGCAAAAAGTTACTTAATTTAATAAGGGTTACGGCCCAACTTCCCCATAGCTATGCTGTAGGAAGGCCTGTGCCCTGCAGCCCACAAGAGGCTAACGATGAGTCGATTTCACAGAATGAAAAAATAACATATTTGATCAATCAGTTTTGACGACCCATTTGGTGTAGCGGTTGATACGTCGACAACTACACCAAGGGTTCCCGGTTCGATCCCCGGGCAATACAAACATTTGTGTGCATGAAAATGTCTGTTTGTAAGAAAAACTCCAGACCATTAGGTCTGGATGTTTTGTATGTATAATATGTGTATATATATATATATATATATATATATTTATTTATCAGTCAAAATCCTCATTGACTAGTATTAGACACATTTGCGTATATTAGTAGAGACTGCATCATAATTAAGAACAGTCGAGTCATTTTAGTACACATACAATCGCAAATGACTATTGTATGCTCATGACGTCAGACAGTGGAAATCATAATGCACTCTTGCGCAAGAACACTCAGGCCCGTATTCTAGAACGAAACTCAAGCATTAATCATTACTTAAATATAGTTGGAAAGGGATGGCGCTATTTATCGTATCTCTTTCTAGATTACGGGCTTAAATTAATGTCCCCTGAGCCTACTTTTTAGATTTATAAAGTAATAAAAATATTTCTTTTGTTTTCTCTATATCAGTCTAGAAAAAACATATTTTTTTTTTATTTTATTAAGAAAGGGCAGGATCGTATGAAGTTACGGAAGCCTTGTACTATGTAGTAAACTAGGTTCTGAGTCGTCTAGATAGGTACCACCGCTGTGCCAGATATGTCCCGTGAAACAAGAGTGTTATGCACCTTTGTGTTCGGATGAGGGCACTGTAGCTAGTGAAATTACCGGGTCTAAGAGATCTAACATCTGTTGTCTCGGGTGACGGGCGCAGTGCTGCATTGATGGAGAGTAATTAACTGTTATCAGTTGTTGGTCTCCTTCAATACCGCTCTGTCATAGTCCGGGGTATCACTTACCATCAGGTGAGCGTCCTGACCGTAATGGACAATATGGAATTATACAAACCAGTACATATACTTATATAAAGTAATATTTACCCGTTGTTTAGAATCCATATTACAGGCTAATAGTTAGGGGCTAGATGGCGCTGTGTGAAAAAAAAAACAAAATTTGCAGCTTTCTAATACAATGACTTGAATAGAAGTCATTGTATTAGAAAGCTGCAGGCATCAATTTCATATATGACGACCCATTTGGTGTTGCGGTTGAGTGGTCGGCCGCAACACCAAGGGTTTCGATCCCCGGGCAGTACAAACATTTGTGTGCATGAACATGTCTGTTTGTAATGGTCTGGTGTTTTCTATGTATAATATGTGTGTATTTACAAAAAAAATGTATATATGTAGTTTATCCCGTTGTTTAGTACCCATAATACAGGCTTAACGCTTACCTTGGGCTAGATGGCGCTGTGTTAATGTCAGTGGATATTTATTTTATTTTTATTTTATAGTCTTTTCTTTTAAGTTATTTTGATGACTTTTGGGAATGTCCCTCACCTCACGCATATGGGGTGCACGATATCTAAAATTTGTTGAAGTATCCGGTAGAGTTCGGCCGAAACTTGGCTCTACATGAGATCTGATATCTTTTCCGCGATATTCGGTGGTGGAACACAGTGGAAATAAGTCCATTTATGTCTAACATTAACTGATTAGCATCTTGTCATGCAGCCAACAGCAAAAAGTTATTCCGAAGAAAACAAACAGATTGGTCACCATTTTCATAGTATATTGGATTTTTTCGTCAAAAACGTACCAAATGCTCCAACTGAAATATTTTTTCTATCTTTCTTTCCATACTGTTTCTAATAACCTAACCTGCTACATTATATTAGAGAGACAGGTCGTCAGTCCTGTTCCCTCATTGCATAATCAACCTAAACTCGACTGCATTTAAGGTCATTTTGGTATGCAAAATTTAGCATTTCCCTGTCTAATACTTATCAGGCAATTCGTTGACCTTTTCACATATTGTTATCAGGGAAGCTTAGAAAGATATTGTTTACGGAATCAACATCATTAACCCGTTGAAGATTTATTGTGCCGACCTTTTTGCCGGATACTTTTATTTGGTGACGACCCATTTGGTGTAGCGGTTGAGACGTCGACTGCAACACCAAGGGATCCGGGTTCGTTCCCGGTCGTACAAACATTTGTGCATGAACATGTCTGTTTGTAATGGTCTGGGTGTTTTGTTTGAGCTCATCATCATCAGCACATTATACGTCCCCAAC